>NW_021025298.1:0-29575 GCF_004153795.1 Camellia sinensis
AACCCCCCACAAATCAAAATCTTTAGTTTTAATACAAATCAAAAAAATTTAAATTAACACAAATTACAACAAATCAAAATTTTTAATTTTAGCCCAAATTATAACAAATCAAAATCCCCAATTTAAATATTAATCACTGCAAATTAATATTTTTAATTTTAGCACAAACAACAACAAATCAAATCTCTAATTTTAATATAAATCACCACCAATTAAGATTCATAATTTTAGCATATCAAAATCTCTTATTTTAACATAAATAATAACAAATAAAAAAAATTTACAAATCAAAACTTAACAAATATTTATAAATTAATACTCATAATTTTTATTTAAAAGTTAAAAAATAATAATAAAGTTACCTGTAAACAATGAAGAGAAGATACCAAAGTTGTAGTGTGGTCCCAAATCTGTGTTGTGTGATCTTAATTTGGTGAATCGCGAGTCAATAAATTGCAAAACAACAAAGGGTGACAAAGAAGACAGAGAAAATATAAAAATACTTCACAAGTACTGTGAATAAATAAAAAAATAAAGAATTTCATACACTTATAGGGTTTTAGAGTTTTAACCTTGTTGTAATTGGAGTTGTGTGCATTCACCTAAAAAAAAGTTATGTATCAATATTTGATTGGGATTGGGTTCCCAAAAATAAAAAAAAATAAAAATACAAACGTGGGTGCTAGCGTGTGGTGTGTGTGTCGGTGGATTAGTAGGTTTGGATGTGTGTGTGAAAGTGAAAGGCAGACCAAACTTAAAATTCTTTAAAAAACCAGAATAAAATAAAAATAAATCCAAAAGTCAGGGGGTGGGGGTCCTTGAGCCCAAGTTCCCTCCACCCCTAGGTGTGCAGATTATTGGTCCTGGGGAAGAGGGTATGGATGTAATTTTAGAAGCTGATGAGAAGGTGGCTTCTGGATATGAGGGGAGCTTCTATTTATACACACTAAACCCCCTTTATACACACACTTAATGAAGGGAGTCTGTAAAAAGTGTAGTGGGGAGGGATGTGTAAAAAGTGTATATTGTGTGTGTAAATAGAAGCTCCCGGATATGAGATAGTCGGTCCTAAGGTTGTCCCTTGCAGTGTCAAACATGACCCCAAAGCGATGTTAAGACACCATAGTTATGACAATATCTATGTAAACTGCTCGTTGGAACTTGACAAATCTCAGATAATAAGGGAGCAAGAGAGAGTATCGTTCACTTATAAGAGCATCTCCAATCCAATCCTCTCACCAAGAGGATGAAAATAATTTTTTTTATTCAAAAAGTAAATATAGAGTATGTCCTTATTCATTCAAACTTTAATCACAAACCTTCACAACCCTTCATTCTCCCTTCATCAAAAAGTAATTTTTGTTTATTAACAAATATTTAATTTTAAA
Organism: Camellia sinensis; assembly: GCF_004153795.1. Classification (NCBI taxonomy): domain Eukaryota; kingdom Viridiplantae; phylum Streptophyta; class Magnoliopsida; order Ericales; family Theaceae; genus Camellia; species Camellia sinensis. Next base: position 1,389 of record NW_021025298.1, read on the forward strand.
ATTTTTGTAAAATATATTTAATATTATTTTCATTTTAAAGGTATGATTTTACATTTTTTAATGATGTCAATTTTATAAAAATTAAATTTACATATTAAAAATTATTTGTAATATAATAAAAAATATAAAATGAATAGTGTTTTAGAGAGAACCTCTATTTTTCATCCTCCCTCCAAATATGGAGGATCAACTCATTCTCCTCCCAAATAGAGATAGATTTAGAGGATGGATTGGAGGAGCAAATCCTTCATATTTGAAGTTATGGAGGATGCATTGGAGATGCTCTAATGTCGAATTTGTGAAGAGCGATATTAGATGGCCATCTCGAAGGGATGCTTACCTACAGATGGAAGGTGCTCAAGTCCACTGGTTTTCCATCCTGAATTCGATAATGGTGATCTTTTTCTTAGCTGGTATTGTTTTTGTTAAATGTTTACAGACAGCCAGAAGCGATTTGACAATGCACGAGGAATTGGACAAAAAAGCTCAAGTACAGATGAACAAGCATCTTTCAGGCTGGAGGCTTGTTGTGTTCGATGTGTTCAGAGAACCAAATCACTCAAAGCTACTATATGTGATGATTGGAGATGGGGTTCAGATCACCGGGACAGCTGTTGTTACTATTGTATTTGCTGCCTCTGGTTTCATGCCACCAGCTTCTCATGGAATGTTGTTGACGGGTATGATAATTTTTCTATCTTTTCCTGGTGACTATTGCTGGTTATGCTGGTGTATGCTTGTGGATAACGATCAAGGGGACTTCAGATGGTTGAAGGTCAGTTGCCTGGTCAGTTGCATGCTTCTTTCCTGGAATTTGTGTTGTTATCCTCACTGTGCTGAATTTTATTCTCTGGGATAGCAAAAGCACCCGTGCAATTCCCATTTCTCTTTACTTTGTTCTCCTATCTCTCTGGTTCTGCATTTCAGTGCCACTCACCCTTCTGGGAGGTTTCTTGGGTACACAAGCTGAGCCTATTCAGTACCCTATACGAACCAGCGAGATACCAAGAGAGATCCCTGCGCGCAAATATCCATCAGGGTTTCTTGTTCTTGGGGCCGGGACCCTTCCATTTGGAACAATATTCGTTGAACTTTTCTTTATCCTCTCTAGCATCTGTCTCGGGAGGTTCTATTATGTCTTTGGATTCCTGCTTGTTGTCTTCTTGTTGTTGGTCATCATATGTGCAGAAGTATCTGTAGTCCTTACCTACATGCATCTCCGTGGTGAGGACTGGCAGTGGTGGTGGAAAGCATTCTATGCATCAGGTTCCGTTGCTCTCTATGTGTTCCTCTACTCCATCAATTACCTGATTTTTGACCTTCAGGGCTTGAATGGGTTTGCATCGGCTATACTTTATCTTGTGTATTCACTGATCATGGCCATTGCGATCAAGATGTCTATCGGCACTATTGGCTTCCTCACATCGTTGTATTTTGTCCAGTACCTTTATTCGTTGGTGGAGATTGATTCCAAATGTATATTTGCTAAGTCCCATGGGCCGGTTTAAGTCTCCTAGTGCAAGGGATCAATCCAACATTTTGCTTTGCAAAATTTTTGTTGCCGCATTATCATGTTGCACAACATCAACAGGTTACAGATTTTAATAATGTTGAAGTCATGATTTAGCTGTCTCGTTCTCATTGTGTTCTGTTTTTTTTTTTTTTTTTTTTTTGGCCCTTCACCTGTCATGTACTGGAAACTAAATGTAATCAATTGAACTTTCTGTCCTAGTATGCTCTTTGGATTTTATGGTGAAAAGAAAGGTAGGTTATATAATTATATTGCAATTGGTGTTGTTTGTCTTATTGACTGTATGATGCAGCCCTCTGTTTGCCTGGACATCTCCTGGCCGGGACCACAGTAATGTGGTTTCTGTGGTCTTTTTATTTTGAAAACATACATCCAACATTATAATTTTAAAATTATCACTGTTTTATTATTTTTGGATGAGATTTATATGAATTAGACACATTGTATACACTTGTATATAAAAAAAAAATATATGTATCATTATTTTTTTAATCACTTTGTTTGATTTTGAATTTTCACACAGTTTGAATTTTATTTTTTCCGTATTTTGTCATATTTAGTGAATTTTTTAAATATTTAAGTCAATTTTTTTCAATTTTTTTTATATGTACCTAAAAAGTAAAATATATATGGAGAAATCTTACAATAATAAATACAAAAAATTATGAAAATGTATTGAATTTTTATATTTTTTTTGCATTTAATGAATTTTTTAAATTTTTTTAAAAATATTTTACTTTTGATGTGCATGTAAAAGTACAATAAAAAATTGATTAAAATATTTAAATAATTCACTTAAGACAAAAATATACAAAAAAAAAAAATTCTCAAAATTTGTATTTGAAGACTTAAAACCAAAATGAATTAATATTTTGCATCTTGTACCTGTGTTTTGGATGAAGGGCAGGTCTGGCGTTACAGTAAACCTATCCCTTGGTGACCTGGTATTCACGGGTTCGAGTCACTGAAACAGTCTCTCTACTTGTTAGGATAATGTTGCGTACATCAACTTTTTTCCAAACTCCGCTTAACCGGGAGTTTCGTGCCCTTTTACTATGTTTTGGATCTTGTATTGGACTTTAGAAAGGAAAATGAGAAGTAATTGAAATTACTTGAATCAAATTATTTTTTTATGGGTAATTAAATAAAAATTATTTATTAGAGAAATATTTATTTATGTTTTTCTTATTTTTCATTCTAATGAGACAAAAGCAACATATAATAGTCTCTCTCATTTTATTTCTTCTTCTTCTTTCTTTATCTTTAATTTGATTTTTTTCTTAATAAATTTAAATTTGTAAACTTTATTTGTTCTTGTTAGGTCCCTTAGTCTTGTTAAATCCACGAACAAAACTTAAGTCATTGAGTTGTAATTTTCTTGCTGTTTTGTCTTGCTTGCTCGAGCGAAGAAGTCCTCGCTCGAGCGAAGACTGCGTCTGGCAAAAACCTGAGAGAGGTGAATGTGTACTCAAGCGCAAGTTGCGTGGCTTGAGCGAAGCCACTTATGGAAATCACGCGAAATAAGTTCCTCGCTCGAGCAAGAGAAGCTTCGCTCGAGCGAGCTTCACAGTCTAGGATTTCTATAAGTATTTGTTTTACTCCAAAACTAGGATTAGGTTTTTTGGATCTACTTTGAGGTTTTCTAAGGTTTTCTTTTGGAGTATTTTTTGTGAGTTTTCCTTGATAATTTGAATGAGTATTAAACTCATGAATTGTCAAGCACAGATCAAGAAGGTTGATTGATTACATACAAGAGTAGTCTTCTTCGGTAGATTTCGAAGACTCAAACGTGGAGTTTCAAAGGAGTTTGATTCTGTACGTAGTCGTTGATTCGACAAGTGAAGTTGTGGATTCAACTTCAGATTAATCAGTTCCGAGACGAAGGCTTGGTGAAAGAGTTACATAACGTTTGAAGACAAATTGGATAAGTTGGGTAATTTGTTTGTTATCTTTGTAATCTTTTTTTCTTCAGTAGTAGATTGATTAGTGACGGTTCGCCCGTGATTTTTTATTACAATTGAAGGTTCTTTAATTGTAGTTTTTTCACATAAAAATCGGTTGTGTCGATTTATTGTTTATTTCGAAAACAACAATCTAAATCACTTTTGTAAGTGCTTGATGATTTAGATTGGGTGTTTTGAATGATTGAAAATTGAAATATTTTAATCTCGATCTAATCACGAATCACTTAGGATTTTCAATTGGTATCAGAGCATGTCACTCTTTGTTTTTATCAAAACTATAGGAGTGTGATTTTGTGTGACTAGTGATATGGATTCAATTCGTGAAGGGAACTTGACCCATAGACCTCATTTACTCGATGGTACAAACTATTCTTATTGGAAAGCTCGTATGAGAGCGTTTTTAAAATCCATCGATGGGAAAGTTTGGCACTGCGTGATCTATGGGTGGAGTGAACCTATTGTCACCATTGATGGTATTGATATTCCTAAACCCCTTGATAAATGGGACACAACCGATTATCAAAACTCGAGTTGGAATAGTAAGGCTCTCAATTCCTTTTTTTGCTCCGTCACACCTGAAGAATTTCGTCGTATTTGCATGTGTGAGGTAGCAAAAGAGGCTTGGGACATTCTTGAAACGATTCACGAAGGTACTTCTTCTGTTAAAAGGTCAAAACTTCAACGTCTCACCTCTGCTTTTGAAACTCTTTTTATGCGTGATGATGAGACGTTTGATGATTTCTATGCAAAACTTAGTGACATCATGAATTCATGTTTCACACTCAGTAAAAAAATCCCTGAAGCTAAAGTTATTGGAAAAATTTTGAGGTCTTTACCCGAGAGGTTCCAATCAAAAGTGACAGCCATTGAGGAGGCTCAGAATGTTGATACTCTCAAGCTTGATCAGTTGGTTGGAAACTTGCAGACTTATGAAGCCCACCAGATTTCTAAGAAAAAACAAAAAGATAGTGTGGCTTTCACTAGTGCTCATGAGACTGCAAAAACTCCGGAGACTGAGTTTGATTTAGAGTCTGAGATGATGGCTATGTTTACTAAACAGTTTAAAAATTTTTTGAAGAAAAAGAAGCCTAATTTCAGAGACCCTATTTCAAAAGACAAGAGTAATGAAAAACCCAAAACTTTTCCATCAAAACTTGCTCGAAAAACTGAAAAAAAGATTGTAAAGGGGCAAGGGGTCAAGTGCTATGAATGTCAAGGGTTTGGCCATATTGCCCTTGAATGTCCTTCGAAAAAGAATCGAAAGAAATTCTACACAGTGACTTGGGATGATGAAAGCGGGTCGGATCAAGAACCCGAAGAACCCGAATCCGGCGAAGATAGGGATAGTGCTTTCATGGCATTTTGGTCCACTTTCACTCAACCTCTTCCAATGCCAGCAGAATTAGCTCGTGGTCAGAACCTGCATCATGCTCCCACCTTTGACGGGAGTAACTACTTGTATTGAAAGATTAGAATAAGGGCGTTTCTGAGAGCTTTCGATCCAGAAGGTTGGCAAGCCATTAAAGAGGATGTTGAAAGTGTTGACAATACAAGCAATCAGAGAGTTCTTACTACTATTCGTGGAGCTATTTCTGATGAAGAACAGCAACGGGTTGCTCACTACATAAAGGCTAAAGATGCATGGGACATTATGAGCCAATTTCATGAAAGAGGAGAGTCATCTTCACCACCATCCATCACCTTTTCTGCCTTAGTTGCCCGACTGGATAAGGTCAAGGAGAATGAGGAGCAAAAAGATGATGATGAAACATCAGAAGACAATAATGAGATTACTGGTGATGATCTACAACAAGCTTATGAAAAGCTTTATAATGAATCTCTGAACCTGTCTAAAATCAATGACAAACTCACTCTCAAGCGCAAAGCATGTGAAAGCGAGAATGCCAAGCTAAAATGAGAACTTGTAGCAGCAAAGTAGAATGTCATCAAGATCTCAAGTGACAGGCAAGACGTATGTGGAAAACTTCTATCCTGTGAAACTGAAAGGAATGAATTTTTGAAAGTGTATTCCACATATGAAGAGAAGCTTGAAAGCCTTGAGATGTCACAAGCTACATTGGAAGAGATAGTCTGTCAGAAAGATGAAGAACTCCGTATTGCTAGAGCCACAATTGCCATGTGGAACAAAGGTTCCAAATCATTAGAAGGCATCCTTGGGTCTCAACAAATGGGTTGTGACAAAAGTGGGCTAGGCTATGGTGTGACAGCTCACAAGGGACAGGCCTCTACATCACATGACCTGAAGACTCAAGCAAAGAGAAAGTTGAAGGTAGACTAGGGTGATCCCTCTCTTCATCTACCTAAAGGGGGTAAGATCAACAAAAGGGAGGAAAAACCTATTTTTATTTGTCATCACTGTGGTAGGTATGGCCACATTCGTCCTTATTGCTTTGAATTGTTTGGTAAGCTGTCTCAAAAGGATAGAAATTCGAATACTTTTTGGGTTAGGAGACAACCTTACATGTCTAGGTAGAATATCAAGATTCATGAGGGTGTTTACAACGCCAAGACATTTACCAAGACCGCAAGGCCTGATTTTGTTAAGACCAAAAAGATTTGGGTGAGAAAAGATGATTTGACTTGCTTAGTTATTCACACTGCTCTAAAAGCACGTGACTCACACATGTGGTATCTTGATAGTGGGTGTTCTTGTCACATGTTCGGTAAGAAATCCTACTTCACCTCCCTTGAAAAATTTGAAGGAGGAATTGTTACCTTTGGAGATGGCGGTACTTCTAGAGTCATTGGTAAGGGCTCTATAAGTGTTGCTGGTCTTCCCAAGCTGGAAAATGCTTTACTTGTTGATGGTCTTAAAGCAAATCTTTTGAGCATTAGTCAAATGTGTGATTCCCACCATGAAGTATTGTTTCAAAAATTAAGTGTGAAATTTTGGATAAAAAGGGAAATACTGTCTTGTATGGGGTTCGCACATCTGATAACTGTTATGAGATTGTTACTACTAATGATCTCACTTGTCACTCTACCATCATAAGTAACATTGATTTGTGGCATCAAAGATTAGGTCACATGAATTTCAAAGACCTAACTAAGATAGCTAACAAAGAGCTTGTGAGAGGAGTACCTAAACTGGGTAAGAATCTGAACCATGTGTGTGGACCATGTCAACTTGGAAAGCAAACCTGTGCCCCTCATAAAAAGGTGAACAACTTTACAACCAAATGTCCTCTTGAATTGGTTCACATGGATTTAATGGGTCCTACTCACACTGAAAGCATTGGAGGTAAAAGATACATTTTTTAACTGTTGATGATTTTACTCGATTTTCGTGGGTAAATTCTTTTAAGGGAAAAATCTGATACGTTTGATACTTTCTAGGCCTTAGTCCTTAAAATCCAAAATGAACAGGGTGTTTCTATTGGGCGTATCATAAGAATTCGAACTGATCATGGTTGTGAGTTTGAAAATAGTTTGTTTTCGGATTTTTGTGATATGCATGGATTAAGCATGAATTTTCTGCACCTATTACTCCACAACAAAATGGAGTAGTTGAGAGGAAGAACAGGGTTGTTCAAGAGATGGCTAGGGTCATGCTCCTTAGTAAGAAACTTCCTCCAAAGTTTTGGGCTGAAGCCCTAAATACTGATGTTTATGTCATAAATCGCGTGTATTTAAGGCCCGATACTTTACAAACTCCATATGAATTGTGGAAGGGATTGAAACCTAATGTAAAATACTTCAAAACTTTTGAGAGTAAGAGTTACATTTTCAAAGATAGAGAGCCTTTGGAAAAATTTGACTCCCGAAGTGATGAAGGTATTTTTATAGGGTATTCAACCACTAGTAGGGCTTTTCGAGTCTATAACCTGTGAACCTCTTCTTTAATGGAATCAATCAATGTGGTTATAGATGACACAGGTCCCCCTACTCCAGCAACAAATGAGGATGACAATGGTGAGTCTCCAATCCTAGATACTGAACCATAAAGTCAAAGAGAAGCTGAGGTCCAAGCATAAGAAGTTGAGACAGCACCATCCACACAGGTAAGTCAAAGTCCAAAGAGTGCACAAAGAGACATCACTCCTGATGCTTCTGTCACTGCAAGTCCTGAGTTCAAACCATCAACAAGGGTGAAACTGAATCATCCAGCTCAACAGGTGATTGGAAGTGTATCGGATCGAATGAAAACCCGAAGACAGATTCGGGTTGAGGTATCACATATGTGTTATGTTTCATTAATTGAACCTAAGAATTTTAAAGAGGCCTTGCTAGATGATAGTTAGGTTAATGCTATGCATGAAGAATTAGGTCAATTTGAACGTAACAATGTTTGGACTCTAGTTCCCAGACCTAGAGACATGAATGTGATAGATACCAAGTGGATCTTTAAAAATAAATCTAATGAGAATGGTACTGTGGTTAGGAATAAAGCCAGGTTGGTTGCTCAAGGCTACACACAAGTAGACGGTGTTGACTATGATGAGACGTTTGCCCCAGTTGCACATCTCGAACCTATTCGTATTTTACTTGGTGTTGTATGTTTTCTTGGTTTCAAATTGTATCAAATGGATGTGAAAAGTGCCTTTCTGAATGGGTACTTGAAAGAAGAGGCTTATGTTGAGAAACCAAAAGGGTTTGTGGACCCTAAATGTCCAAACCATGTCTACAAGTTAGACAAGGCCCTGTATGGGTTGAAACAAGCCCCTCGGGCTTGGTGTGATAGACTTACTACCTTTCTTCTTGATAATGACTTTCTAAGGGGTAGTGTGGATAAAACTTTATTTGTGAAACATACTAAGTCTCATATTCTTGTTGCTCAGATTTATGTTGATGATATTATGTTTGGATCCACTGCTGATCATCTTGTGAAATAATTTTCGGATTGTCTGACACATGAGTTTGAGATGAGCTAGATGGGAGAGTTGTCCTATTTCTTGGGTCTTCAAATTAAACAGTCTCCTTCTGGAATGTTTGTTTCTCAGACTAAGTATGCCAAAAATCTTGTGTCAAAGTTTGGTCTTGAGTTTGCCAAACATGCACATACTCCCATGAGCACCAGTCTTCACATTTCCAAAGATTCGTCTGGTATTGATGTAGATCCTACCCTTTATAGGAGTATGATAGGGGGTCTTCTTTACCTCACAGCCAGTCGTCGTGATATTGCCTTCAGTGTAGGTGTTTGTGCCCGTTACCAAGCCAGCCCTAAAGAGTCTCATCTTCTTGCGGTCAAACGCATCATCAAATATGTTAATGGGACATTGGGGTATGGGGTTTGGTTTTCTACTGACACTATAGTTAAAATTACTGGTTTTTCTGATGCTGACTGGGCAGGGTGTGCTGATGATAAGAAGAGTACATCCGGGGGTGTTTTTACCTTGGGAATAATTTGGTTTCCTGGCATACTAAAAAGCAAAATGCCATCTCTCTTTTGACTGTTGAGGCTGAGTACATTACTGCAGGGAGTTGTTGTGCACAAATGCTGTGGATGAAGTAAATGCTTCATGATTATGGGATAGATCAGAACACTCTCACTCTTTTCTGTGATAATACAAGTGCCATAAACATTTCAAAAAATCCTGTCCAACACTTTCGCACCAAACACATTGACATTCGTCATCATTTTATTCGAGAGTTAGTGGAAGAAGACCTTGTTGTTCTTGAACATGTACCCACTGAGCATCAAAAAGCTGATATTTTTACAAAACCCCTTGATCTTTTTCGGTTTGAGTTCCTTAGAAAGACCTTGGGTGTCGTGTTCAGTCACCAGGGTGTTACCTGTTACTTGAAGAGGAGTGAGTGTTTGCTATTTGTGTGCTTGAATGTTATAATCTCATAGTCATTGATTCCTGTTATCTTTGCATCAAAAATTTATATGAACACTTCTCATGCTGCTTACAAGATCTCATTCTTCTTTGTTCATAGCTCATTCTAAATGCCCATACTTATTTACTTCATGATCTCATTCTGTACACATCCTTGAGATAAACTGTTACAGGGGTTTCCGTACAAGTGATCAAAGTTCTCTATGGACCATTAACTGTGTTTCTTGTACTTTTTCAGAGGAATTGACCTATACTAGTATATCATGGGTGATGTTGAGTCTCTTAACCATCTACTATCATTTATTCACTTCCACGGTTTCTTCATTGAAGTCCTAGCATTAGGAAAAGGCTACCTCAGAGGCACTAACCAGGCCATCCTTTTTGATTTCATCATTCTCTAGTTTGGTCTCCGTACTCTTGAGCGTGCATGCCACCAGTGAGTGCCCACAAGAAAGAAAAGTTGAAAAATAGAAAAAAGAAAAAGGGAATCATTGATTGAGGGGGAGCCTTCGCATTTACTCAACAAATACCCCGTGATCCCTAGTGGTTTGATTTTTCTCTGTGATGTTCAGTTACTTTTGCCAGAGGTCCAGCCATCCGATCACTACGAGAATTAACTCTAGTTCTGTGGCCTCTCATGGATTGCACACACACACATTATTTTTGTGAGCTCTCATGTTGGTTTCTGAGTTGTACATTCTCATGTAACTTATGTTCATAGTTTTGAGTTTATCTGATTTGCTCATGATTATTTGCTTCATCTTGTCAAAATTGCAAGTTAGCGGGCTTCATGGTTTGTAGATTATTTCATCTTAGTATCATCCTCATGCTCTTGTGCTTACTCACTTGTGTTTCAGGTTTCACGACATAGTGTGAGTATTGGTTTTTTGTTTATAAAAAAAAAATAAATAAATAAAATTTGTGTTTTGTTTTTTTTCTGCTTTGCTCGAGCTAAGGATTGCTCGCTCGAGCGTGCTTCTGCTGCTGAGTTAGACCTGAGAGTGTGCGTTTTTGGCTCGAGCGACAAGTTCTTGGCTCGAGTGACCCCTTGCGCATAAATGTCCTCGCTTGAGTGACCTATCGTGGTATAAATACTGTTACTGCATCTCTTTAATTTAGTTTTTTTGCCTTCTTTGCTTGAGTGTTGTCTCTTTCACTCCCTTTGGGCGATTTCACTTCCATTTGTGTTCATCCCTTGGATTTCACTCATGTTTGGGGGTTTTTCTCTTCATCTATCCAGCATTGTCATTTTTGGTAAGATTTCTTTTTCTCTTCCAGGTCCCTTAGTCTTGTCAAATCCATGAACAAAACTTAAGTCATTGAGTTGTAATTTCCTTGCTGTTTTGTCTTGCTCACTGTAGTGAAGACTGCGAGGTAAATGTGCGCTCGAGCGTAGGTTGCATGGCTCGAGCAAAGCCACTTATGGAAATCACGCGAGATAAGTTCCTCGCTCGAGCGAGAGAAGCTTCGCTCGAGCGAGCTTCACAGTCCAGGATTTCTATAAGTATTTGTTTTACTCCAAAACTAGGATTAGGTTTTTTAGATCTACTTTGAGGTTTTCTAAGATTGTCTTCTGGAGTATTTTTTGTGAGTTTTCCTTGATAATTTGAATGAGTATTAAACTCGTGAATTGACAAGCACAGATCAAGGAGGTTGATTGATTACATACAAGAGTAGTCTTCTTTGATGGATTTCGAAGATTCAAACGTGGAGTTTCAAAGGAGTTTGATTCTGTACGTAGTCGTTGATTCGACAAGTGAAGTTGTGGATTCAACTTCAGATTAATCAGTTTCGAGACGAAGGCTTGGTGAAAGAGTTACAGAAGGTTTGAAGACAAATTGGATGAGTTAGGTAATTTGTTTGTTATCTTTGTAATCTTTCTTTTTTTAGTAGTGGATTGATTAGTGGCGGTTCGCCCCTGGTTTTTGATTATAATTGAAGGTTCTTCAATTGTAGTTTTTCCACATAAAAATCGTTTGTGGTGATTTATTGTTTATTTCGAAAACAACAATCTAATCACTTTCGTAAGTGCTTGATGATTTAGATTGTGTGTTTTAAATGATTGGGAATTGAAATATTTTAATCTTGATCTAATCATGAATCACTTAGGATTTTCAGTTCTGTATACTATTCGGTGCTCCCAAAACAAACTGTAACAAATTCATAGAAGAAATTATGTTCAAGGCCTTCATCAAGCTACATCATTAAAAAACCAGGACAACAATCAAAGCCTGAAACAGCTTGCAAAACCTCAGAAGCTTCCAAATATTCAACTAACTTTGGCTCATCTTCACCAATGGAGCTACCTAACCCAAGCCTCCCATTTCTACCACTGCGCTAAACCCATACCTCCCTTTTAGATGTCACAGCAACTGAATGCTCACGGAGCAGTGGGAGGTTCCCTGAGCTGAGTACTCTGGTTCTATCCCTACGACACAATGCTCGTGGTATCTTTCGTGTCGTCCGACCTTGCAATTTGGCTTATGTCCAAAGAATGGCCAAGTCTGATGCAATTGAAATAGGACTGAAACTTTATGTTGAATGGCAACATTCCCAAATCTTGAATTATTTTGCCGAACTGGTTGTACATATTGCTCCCGTTGCTTAATAGAGTGCCATCACCTGAAATACGACAGGAGAATTCAGATGATTGCGATTCTAAACATGGTGGAGTATCTCCAATAATTGGATAGGTAAAGACCAAATTATTATTATAATTTAGTAATGAATAGTGTTAAAATATTTAGGGGTGTTTGGTATTTGCTAAACGCTATTTCAGTACATTATCCTATTTTGATAATAATCAACTTATTTGGGTCGCATTACCTCTCTACTACATTATTTTAAATCCAACTTATATTTTACATTTTTTTCGTAAAAATTAAAAAAATATACTTATTTAGATCATCCCAAATACCCTCTTAATTTTAGCAATTTTTCTTCAATGATACAATGTAAAAACTTTTCAACTTTTCACACAAAATGTCAAATCAAGATGCTATATGTAGATCTCTAGAGAGAGAGAGAGAGAGAGAGAGATAGGTGATTTTCGGTGGTACTCTGGCAATACTCTGGCGACCCATTTCACACTTTTAAAATGTATATCTACACTCCTAGAGTATAAATCTACAATTTTCGAGGTAGATCTAGACTTTTTATGTCTGAAATAAGGGTTTTGAGAGTTTTATTCTCTGATTTTGACATAGATATTTAGATTTTCAACATTCATAATGGTTCCCTCATCTCTCAAGCCTTCTCCTATACCATTGTGGGTGTACTTCATTTTTAACTACAACTTCTAGTGGTGTTCAATGTCCGGTAGTAGCAGTAGCAACGGGGATAACGTTGACAGGGATGGTGAACTTTCAAGCGGATCTTGTTTTCAGACCAAATCTTTGAAAAGATTGATGGGTTTTCCTAACTTGTAATTATTTTTTTGGTGGATTTTTTTTTTGTTTTTTGTTGTTTGGTTGGGATAACCTTGTTGGAAAATTGGTTTTTTGGTTTTTATTTTAGGCCAACTTTGAGCCCAAAATTGAGTGGGCCTCAAAAGTCTTTTGGGGTGGGTTCGAAAAGGTGACGTGTTTCTTGCCGCATGGCAAGTCACACGATGAAGACGGTTCGTCAAAATCATTTATGAGTGAATCAGAAGTTGACGTCGTTTTCGGGTTCGTGGAATGGGAAATTTAAAGAAGTAAATGTGGGTTTCTTAAAATGTGTTATCTCACATTGAAACTTTAAGAGAGTTTTGTTGAGTATAAAAGCTCTAGATTACAACACTTGGGTTGGGCTCCAAGAGGCACCCCAAGTTTGTAGAAGGGAGGAGTTATGGACAAATAGAACCTTGGCTCAAACCACCACAAGCGCGCGCGCCGCCGTTGTCCAGCCGTGCCGGGCGCGGGTGTGGGTTGTGGGTCGGTTCTTGTATTAATTTTTTGGACAAAATTCATTTGAATTTTTTCAAAAATTATTGCGGGAATTTAATTTAAATTTAAATTCAATTTTTTTGTCCAAAATTTGTGCCTCTTCCATATTCCACTACAGTTGCAAATTTCAGACAGGTTTTTTAAACTATCGGACAGATTCAAAATTGTCCAAACAGTTTTTCAATCTGTTATATTTCGGACAGATTCAATTTCAAAACTGCGCAGGCAGTTACAGTTTCAAAACAGTAACTGTATCTGTTCAGTTACAGGTTCAAATCTGTCCAGTTTTCAACTCTGAACCTATTCAAGGGTGTTGCACCTGTTCAAGTTCAAATACATACCTATTCGGTTCTGCAAGTTGCCTATAAATATAGATCCATTTCTAGCAGTCATGGATATCCCAAAAACAGTTTGAAAATTTCCTTTTTCTTGCTGTCCAGATTTTATCTGTTTGCATTTGTTTTATTCTTTATTCTAGTTTTAGAAAAAAAAAAATTAAAAGAGTATAGAACACAAGGTTCTAGTTCGCCGGACAAATTTGTTTGGAGTGTTACTACAAATTTGTGAAAGTCATTGTATCATGGGAGATAGACGCCACTTAACCGTAAGTACCGTAGCGGAGCGAATATCTCTTAAGGACATAGTATCATACACTCGACTTGGTCTTTAAATATTCATTCAGTTTGGGAAAAATAAATTCGGTACGTTCTTTATTTTATTTGTTTGATTTTGTTTCTATTTATTTATTGTACACAGATGATTGTTCTAACATTCTTAAGACATATTCGAATTATTCTGTTTATAGAATTTTTCATTTATTTCCTTTCTTCTTTCTTCTTTTTACAGAAATTATTTTCTGTGATTTTACAAAATAATATTTTGGTTGGAAAACAAATAGTAGTAATATGCTGTTTGACAGATAGTAGTAATATACTGTCTATTTTCTTTGACAACTAGTAGTAATATACTGGCGTCATTAACAATTCAGAATATTTATTTGTAAATTTTGTCAAAAATTAATTTTGATTTTCTTAAATAATTTCTGAGTGTTCATTAATTAAAAATAAATTCATTTTTTTAATTATTGAAGTGCTACAAAAATTTAATTTTCTGTGTGGAATTAATTTGGTTAAATAAAATTTTATTTTATTTCCAAATTAATTGCAAAATAAAAGTTACGTTCTTGTTTCTTTTATTTTTACAAAATTTAATTCTATGAATTTGGATTAATTTTCTATGTAGTATAAATTCTAATTATAATTTTGTTTATAATTTAGAATTCATGGCTACTGAAACTAATGTCCAAACAAGTACTAGTGTGGTGGGTGGAATTGGGCCAACCCCCTCTCCTGTTGTGACAGTACTGGTAAATCACGGTAAGAATCCAGAGAAGTTCTCTAGAATTGATTTTAAAAGATGGCAACAGAAAATGTTGTTCTATCTTACAACTCTGAACCTGGCTCGTTTTCTCCGTGAGAATGCTCCTATTCTGAAAGAGGATGAAGCCGACTGGCAAGTGGTTGCTGCGGTTGATGCCTGGAAACATGCTGATTTCCTTTGCCGGAGCTACATCTTGAATGGACTTGACAACACATTATACAATGTCTACAGTCCTATCAAAACAGTAAAGGAACTTTGGGAGTTTTTGGAGAAAAAGTACAAAACGGAAGATGCTGGCTCAAAGAAATTTGTGGTTGATCAATTCCTGGATTTTGTGATGGTTGATTCTAAGACGATGATCAGCTAAGTTCAAGATCTTTAATTCATTCTGCATGACATTCACACAGAAGGCATGTCTCTTAGTGAATCCTTTCAAGTTGCAGCCTTAATTGAGAAATTACCATGAGGCTGGAAGGATTTCAAGAACTACCTCAAACACAAGCGCAAAGAAATGTCTTTAGAAGAATTAATTGTGCGTTTGAGGATTGAGGAGGACAACTGTAATTCTGAAAAGCGGCTGGTAAGCATCCTATAGAGTCTAAGGCAAATGTGGTGGAACATGCTCCAAAAGCAAAGAAACGAAAGTTTTCTGGAGAAAGTTCATCACAAGGCTCAAAATGAGGGGAAATTAAAAAGTACAAGTTTAATGGCAAGTATTACATCTGTGAGAAAGAGGGACATCATGCCAAAGATTGTCGTAGCAAAGGCAAAAGCAAAAGCAAAAGCAAAAGCAAAAGAAGAACAAACAAGAAGCCTGATAAGCCCATATGACTGAAGTGGACAATATTTCCAATGGTGTAGATGACATCAATCTTTCTGCAGTTTTTGACAACTAGTAGTAATATACTGGTGTCATTAACAATTGAGAACATTTATTTGTAAATTTTGTCAAAAATTAATTTTGATTTTCTTAAATAATTTCTGAGTGTTCATTAATTAAAAAAAATTCATTTTTTTAATTATTGAAGTGTTACAGAAATTTAATTTTCTGTGTGGAATTAATTTGGTTAAATAAAATTTTATTTTATTTCCAAATTAATTGCAAAATAAAAGTTATATTCTTGTTTCTTTTATTTTTACAGAATTTAATTCTGTGAATTTGGATTAATTTTCTGTGTAGTATAAATTCTAATTATAATTTTGTTTATAATTTAGAATTCATGGCTACTGAAACTAATGTCCAAACAAGCACTAGTGTGGTAGGTGCAATTGCGCCAACCCCTTCTCTTGTTGTGACAGTACCGGTAAATCACGGTGAGAATCCAGAGAAGTTCTCTGGAATTAATTTTAAAAGATGGCAACAGAAAATGTTGTTCTATCTTACAACTCTGAACCTGGCTCGTTTTCTCTGTGAGAATGCTCCTACTCTGAAAGGGGATGAAACCGACCGGCAAGTGGTTGCTGCGGTTGATGCCTGGAAACATGCTGATTTCCTTTGCCGGAACTACATCTTGAATGCACTTGACAACACATTATACAATGTCTACAGTCCTATCAAAACAGTAAAAGAACTTTGGGAGTTTTTGGAGAAAAAGTACAAAACGGAAGATGCCGGTTCAAAGAAATTTGTGGTTGACAAATTCCTGGATTTTGTGATGGTTGATTCTAAGACTATGATCAGCTAAGTTCAAGATCTTCAACTCATTCTGCATGACATTCACACAGAAGGCATGTCTCTTAGTGAATCCTTTCAAGTTGCAGCCTTAATTGAGAAATTACCACAAGGCTGGAAGCATTTCAAGAACTACCTCAAACACAAGCGCAAAGAAATGTCTTTAGAAGAATTAATTGTGCGTTTGAGGATTGAGGAGGACAACCGCAATTTTGAAAAGCGGGCTGGTAAGCATTCTATGGAGTCTAAGGTAGATGTAGTGGAACATGCTCCAAAAGCAAAGAAACGGAAGTTTTCTGAAAAAAGTTCATCACAAGGCTCTAAAGAAGGGGAAATTAAAAAGTACAAGTTTAATGGCAAGTGTTACATCTGTGACAACGAGGGACATCGGGCCAAAGATTGCCGTAGCAAAGGCAAAAGCAAAGGCAAAAGAAGAACAAGTAAGAAGCCTATTAAGCCCATATGACTGAAGTGGACAATATTTCCAATGGTGTAGATGACATCAATCTTTCTGTAGTTGTTTTCGAGGCAAACCTTGTCGGAAATCCTAAAGAATGGTGGGTGGACACTGGTGCTACTCACCATATCTGTGCCGACAAAAAGATGTTCACATCTTATTCTACAGTGGACAAAGGTGAAAAACTTTTTTTGGGCAACTCCTCAACTTCCAAAGTTGAAGGACAAGGAAAAATTGTATTTAAGATGACATCTGGAAAGGAACTCACTCTCAACAATGTGTTGTATGTACCGAACATTCGCAAGAATCTTGTTTCTGGATTTTTGTTGAGCAAGAATGGGTTTAGGCTAGTGTTTGAGAGTGATAAATTTGTACTTACTAAGAATGAGATGTATGAAAGAAAAAGTTACATGTCTGATGGCCTTTTCAAGATGAATGTAATGACCGTTGTACCCTCAGTTATTAATAAAAATACATCTTCTTCTTATTTGCTTGAGTCTTCAAATTTATGGCATGGTAGACTTGGACATGTGAATTATGGATCTTTGCGTAGATTAATTAATATGGAATGTTTACCTAAATTTGACATTGATTCAAATCATAAATGTGAAATTTGTGTTGAGGCAAAATTATCCAAAACTCCTTTTCATTCAATCTAAAAAAGTTCGGAACCACTTGAATTAATTCATAGTGACATTTGTGGTTTTAAATCAATTCAAACTAAAGGTGGGAAAAAATATTTTATCACTTTTATAGATGACTATACTAGATATAGTTATGTTTATTTAATTCGAACCAAGGATGAAGCTTTGGAAACTTTCATTCAATACAAGAATGAAGTTGAAAATCAACTTGGTAAGAAAATCAAAAAATTAAAAAGCGATAGAGGCGGTGAATATGAATCACCTTTTCGTGATTTTGTAAAGAACATGGAATAATTCATCAAACCACCGCTCCTTACTCAGCTCAGCAAAATGGAATTGCTAAAAGAAAAATAGGACTTTAAAAGAAATGATGAATGCCATGTTAATAAGTTCTGGATTACCTCAGAACTTGTGGGAAGAAGCAATACTTTCTACTAATTATATTTTAAATAAAGTACCCCGAAAGAAAATGAATCAAACACCTTATGAATTATGGCATGGAAGAGTACCATCCAACAAATATTTAAAAGTGTGGGGATGTTTTGCTAAAGTGGCTATTCCTAGTCCTAAAAAGACTAAGATAGGTCCTAAACAGTTGATTGCATTTTTATTGGTTATGCCAAGAATAGTAATGCATATCGATTTTTGATTTATAAATCAGAACATACCGAAATGCATGTAAATACTATTATTGAGTCTCGAAATGCATCATTCTTTGAACATGTATTTCCAAATAAGACTGGACAAGAGACTAGTACTAATAAAAGATATTTTGATGCTATTACTAGTAATGATCAAGAACAAGATCAAGAGCAAGAGATAGATCATAATGAGGAAGAGGAACTTAGGCGTAGTAAACGTGCTAGAACCTCAAAATCTTTTGATCCAGATTTTCTAACATATATGGTAGAAAATAAGCCTTTAACTTTTAAGGAGGCTATGTCTAGTCCTGAAGCTCCTTTATGGAAAAAAGCTGTCAATAGTGAAGTTGAATCCATCTTGCAAAATCACACTTGGGAATTGGTCGATTTGCCACGAGGTTGTAAACCTCTTGGATATAAGTGGATTTTCAAAAGGAAAATGAAAGCGAATGGATCAATTGACAAATACAAGGCAAGACTTGTGGTCAAAGGTTTTGGACAAAAAGAAGGTCTTGATTACTTTGACACATACTCACCAGTTACTAGAATAACATCCATTGGAATGCTAATTGCCATTACATCTTTATACAATCTAGAAATTCATCAAATAGATGTGAAAACCGCTTTCTTAAATGGTGAGTTAGATGAAGAAATTTATATGGAACAACCAGAAGGATTTTCTATTCCAGGAAAAGAAAAGAAAGTGTATAAATTGGTTAAATCATTATATGGTTTAAACAAGTGCCAAAACAATGGCATGAGAAATTTGACAAGGCAATGATGTCAAATGGATTCAAAATTAATGAGTGTGACAAATGTGTTCATATTAAAAACACAGACATATGTTATGTCATTGTATGTCTTTATGTGGATGATATGCTCATCATATATAGTAATAATGACATGATTAAAATTACCAAGAAAATGTTGAATAAACATTTTGACATGAAGGACATGGGCATTGCTGATGTAATTCTTGGTATGAAAATTACCAAAACATCAGAATGATATGCTTTGTCACAATCTCATTACATTGAGAAAATACTTGACAAATTTAGCAAAGATGATGATCATCTTGCTAGAACACCTATAGATATTAATTTGTTTCTTTCTAAGAATGTATACGAAAGTATTTCTCAATTAGAGTATGCCCAAATTATTGGAAACTTAATTTACTTGATGAACTGCACTTGCTCGGATATAGCTTATGCAATAAGTAAATTAAGTATATATACGAGTAATCCGGGAGTAGAACACTGGAAAGCAATTATAAGGGTTCTAAGATATCTCCGATTTACTCGTAACATTGGGCTAAATTATACTAGATATCCAGCAGTACTTGAAGGTTACTGTGATGCAAATTGGATATTGGATACTAGAGACTTAAAGTCCACCAGTGGGTATGTCTTTACTCTTGGTGGGGCTGCTGTATCTTGGAAATCCTCCAAACAGACTTGCATTGCTAGGTCTACTATGGAATTAGAATTCATAACTTTAGACAAAGTTGGAGAAGAAGCAGAATGACTTCGCCACTTCCTTGAAGATATTCCAATATGGCCAAAATCGGTGCCTACTATTTGCATACATTGTGATAGTCAATCAGCAATTGGTAGAGCACAAAGTCATATATATAATGGTAAGTCACGACACATTCGTCGTCGACATAACACCGTAAGACAACTACACTCTAACGGAATTATTTCCATTGAATATGTGAAGCCTAAAGACAACATAGCGGATCCACTAACCAAAGGGTTAGCAAGAGAGCTAGTTGAGAATTCATCGAGGGGAATGAGACTAAAGTCTATTAAATAAGAGCTGCCACAATGGCAAACCAACCTAGTTGACTGGAGATCCCAAGATCTAGGTTCAAAGGGATAACCGAGTTGTGAATGACTCAAAAGGTTCACTGGGGAGTCCAACTCCTACCCATTTCTAGGATGAAATAATGATGTCTGTAGCGATTTGGGTTAAGTAATACTTTTAATGATTCTTATATCTAGGTAAACCTAGTGGAGTATGGCATGATACTTTTCATAAGAATCACCTATGTGACTGTGAACTGGGCCGGTTCTATGAGATTTGTGAAGGGCTACAATTCTTTAGAGCACTCATGAAAGACCAGGTTGTTCAGGGACAAAATGAACACAATAGTGAGAACTAAACTGTGTCTGGGGATATAATGTGTGAGTTCTATTGTCTTGGTTTACAAAAACGGCTGAACAGTTCAAGACAACATGTTCACTGGTTAGCTAGTAAATCCGATAGTGTCTCATAAGGGAAGGTTCAAAACCAAAAGCTACCTATCATTTGTAGAATATTTCTAATTTCTGTACTCTCTGTAATTAGATCATGTTGTTACATTTTCTCTCTGTCAACTTCCGTTCATGTGGGGAATTGTTGGAAAATTGGCTTTTTGGTTTTTATAAGGCTTATTTTGGGCCAACTTTGAGCCCAAAATTCAGTGGGCCCCAAACGTCTTTTGGGATGGGTTCGAAAAGGTGACGTGTTTCTTACAACATGGAAAGTCACACGGTGAAGATGGTTCGTCAAAACCGTTTATGATGAATGGGAAATTGACGTCGTTTTCGGGTTCGTGGAATGGGAAATTTAAAGAAGTAAATGTGGATTTCTTGAAATGTGTTGTCCCATATTAAAACTTTGAGAGAGCTTTGTTGAGTATATAAGCTCTAGATTACAACACTTGGGTTGGGCCCCAAGGGGCATTCCAAGTTTGTAGAAGGGAAGAGTTATGGCCAAATGGAACCTTGGCTCAAACAACCACACGCGCGCGTGCGCTGCTACCGCCGTCCGTCTGGCCATGCCGGGCGCTAGTATGGGTCAGGTCGGTTCTTGTATTAATTTTTTGGATAAAATTCATTTGAATTTTTTCAAAGATTATTGCGGGAATTTAATTTAAATTTGAATTCAAATTTTTTGTCCAAAATTTGTACCTCTTCCATATTCTACTACAGTTGCAAATTTCGGACAGGTATTTTAAACTGCTAGACAGATTCAAAACTGTCCAAACAGTTTTTCAATCTGTTATATTTCAGACAGATTCAATTTCAAAACTGTCTAGGCAGTTCCAGGTTCAAAATAACAACTGTATCTGTTCAGTTACAGGTTCAAATCTGTCCAATTTTCAAATCTGGATCTGTTCAAGAGTTTTGCACATGTTCAAGTTCAAATACATACCTATTCGGGTCTGCAAGTTGCCTATAAATATAGATCCATTTCCAGCAGTCATGGATATCCCAAAAATAGTCTGAAAATTTCCTTTTTCTTACTGTCCAGATTTTATCTGTTTGCATTTGTCTTATTCTTTATTCTAGTTTTAGAAAGAAAAGAAGTTAAAGAGAGTATAGAACACAAGGTTCTAGTTCGCCGGACAAATTTGTTTGGAGTGCTACTACAAATTTGTGAAGATCATCGTATCCTGGGAGATAGACGCCATTTAACCGTAAGTACCGTAGCGGGGCGAATTTTTCTTAAGGACAGAGTGTCACACATTCGACTTGGTCTTTAAAGATTTATTCGGTTCGGTAAAAATAAATTCGGTACGTTCTTTATTTTATTTGTTTGATTTTGTTTCTATTTATTTATTGTACACAAAAGATTGTTCCAACAAACCCTTTGGGATCTTGTTTATCTAATGTTGTTATTTATTAATATAATATTTCCTACGTTTTAAAAAAGAAGATAGAGAGAGAGATACAAAGATTTTAACTATAAGCAAAACTTATGATATATTTGACACAATATTTACCTATGTGTAATATATAGCAAGTCATATGTCTTTCCATTGGAGTGAAAATTTGTAAGTTTCAAGGCAAAAAATATAGTAGTAGCAAGACATCTAGCAGACCATTTTGCTCTTACATATTTTTACGTAAAGAACAATATATACATGAGCCAAAACAACATAAATCAATTATTTGGGCATAAAATAAAGTAGGTTGCAAGTTTGGGAACATACTATAATAGTCAAAATGTCCATTCTTCTTTCTATTTTTTTACACGTCTTTTCATCAAAAGCTAAAATATTAGGGAAAATTACACAACTAGTCCCTATACTTTACCTAGTGTGTCATTTTGGTCCATGACATTTCAAATTGCTTGATTTAGTCCCTCAATTTAACGAACTGTGTCAATTTCGTCCAATAATTGACGCCCGTTTAAAATTATGGACAGAAAGCAAGCACTTGCCTCTTATGTGCTGCCTCTAGCAATTACTGAGGGGTACACTCATCTTTTTATCTCAAACCCTAGGTTACCTCCATCGTCCATATACTTGCATCTTCCCCAAATCAGCAAGTCCATTCTCTCTCTACACAATCGAATCGTTTCTAGGGTTTTGAGTTACCAAAAAATTGTTTGACTGTAAATCTGTTGAAATTGGCGTGGATAGAAAAGAAAACGATTGACGAGGTGAGAAGACGAACATGGTGATTGTGAGGATTGGTGATGAAATACCAGATTATGGTAAGCAAAAAAGTATTCTTTACCCTTTTTTTTTTTTGCTTTGTATTTTGCTTTATTTTATCTGTCTGCAAGTTGAATCATTTGGTGGGTCAAAGAATCTACTTTTGCTTTGCTTTGTTTGAAAGTGACGAGGTGAATATATGTTTATATATTCACGTATATCGACACATCTACACAACTGCACACTGACAAAAAAACTAATCAATATATATAATTGATGTATATATAATGTGTTGTGGTCTCCCTTGTCCTGTATTGTGGATCATACAATAAATATGTTATCTTCTATTTCAAATCAAGATGGAGATTATTTCTGTCACGACCCGAACCTACCCCTCTGGGTTAAGGCCAAAACCGGCCAGTAATCACGAGATTACCTACGGCCTCAAACCAAATAAGAGAAAACTCATCAGAGTAAAAGGGGCCAAACGGAAGCAATTTTAAAACTTTGTCCATAGAGCCGTGCTTATATGCACATCATAACATTCCAGACATACATATGTTAATAACTCACAACAGAAAGTATAGTAACATAAGTACTGTACAGACAGGATCATTCAAATCTCAGTCAGCCAAGCAAAACTACATACAGACGTATTCAAAGCTTCGCCAACCTGACAAAATGTAAATACATAACAAAAGGGCGAAGACGGGTCTCGTGCATGAGACACAAGGGCTGACTCTCTCAAAACCTTAGTTGTTTCATACAGACTTCACTGAGGCTGGGTCTGGACTTCTGTTGGTTCACCTACAAACACATGAATGAACGTGAGCGAAAGCCTAGTGAATAATATCAAATAAAATACAGAAGTTACATAACAATGTAGAACAACATGTTCCAAACGGCCTTGGGCCCAATTCATATTTCTATTTAACAGATATATATAACTATACGAAATTCAAATCAAGTGACTGTAGTTCCAAACATTCTGGCCTTTGACCCATTCAGATTTCCATTCATGTCAAAACGGCCTTCGGCCCATTCATTTATGTCAAAACGGCCTTCGGCCCATTCATTTCTGTCAAAATGGCCTTTGGCTCATTTGTTTACGTCAAAACGGCCTTCGGCCCACACATTCGTGTCAAAACGGCCTTCGGTCCACTCATTCATGTCAAAATGACCTTAGGTCCATTCTTACATGTCCAAACGACCTTCGGTTAACTCATTGCTATCAAAACGACCTCCGGTCTATTCCTTTATGTCAAAACGATCTTTGGTCCATTCGTTTACGTCAAAACAGCCTTCGGCCCATACATTCGTATCAAAACGGCCTTCGGCCCACTCATTCATGTCAAAATGACCTTAGGTCCATTCTTACATGTCCAAACGACCTTCGGTCCACTCATTTCTATCAAAACGACCTCCGGTCCATTCATTTCTGTCAAAATGACCTTCAGTCCATTCGTTTACGTCAAAACGGCCTTCAACCCATACATTCGTGTCAAAACGGCCTTCGGCCCACTCATTCATGTCGAAACGTCCTTAGGTCCATTTATTTCTATCAAAACGACCTTCGGTCCATTTATTCATATCGAAACGACCTTCTGTCCATTCATTCGTTCATGTTAGACTTTTGTCCACAATCCCAATTGGCAACTCATAAAGCTTATAAGGGAATAAACCGTTGGACATTGCTAAGCTTTCAAATATCGATATTACTCACAGTGATCGGCTTGTGGATTTGCCCTGGAGCTTGACCCTACACATTTCATGAGCACAAAAGGGGTCACTAACAGTTCAATCCGTTCTTTAATTCACATATTCCTCTTTAGGCTTTATTCTTATCTCGTTAACTCATTTACAATGCTCAATGCATGCCTAAGAGTGCTTACAAGTGAAAGAGAACGGAAAAATACAACACAGAATGCATTTTCAGAGTTTCAGAAAACAGGGTCCCCGCTCGAGCGGACCCTTAAGCCTGCAAAAGTGCTGGTTAATTCAAATTCCCGCTCGAGCGTAAACTCGGCCGCTCGAGCGGACTGCCTGTCTACATAGCTTTCCGCTCGAGCGTAAACTTCCCCGCTTGAGTGGGCACCATGTCTGTCAAAAATGCTGGGAGCTCGAATTCTCCGCTCGAGCTGCATTTCCCCCGCTCGAGCGGACGTCAAAATTCTGGAAATTCCAGGTTGTGTTCTTGAGCTCCAATTCGATTTTCAACCAACAAAACATGCATGTTATGGCTCAAATCTCAAATATAATTATACTAACATGATGTAAACCTTAAATCACAACCCAATTGTAGACACCCCATTTTTGACCATCCTCAAGACTTGGACGTCACCGTTTGAACGCTCGGTGATCATTCATGTTTGTGTTCGTTTGGAGTTCCCGGAGGTCTCGGCTACGCGCCTTGCCTCAGGATCTCCGAACTCGACTGTTTAGTGTCTGGTTTTGCACCAAACACTTGTGTTTTGCCTTGGAGGGGCAGGGAATGCCTTGTGAGGCATCCCCACACACCACCGGCAGCAGCTAAAGGTCACCGGCTGGCTTTTTGACGCCATCGGCACTTTTTATTGCCGGTCGGCACTGTTTGTTGCCGGTCGGCACTAAATTTTGTCAAAATGACATTTTTGGGCAGCCGACCACTGTTCATCCACTTTATGGAGATATTTTGTGCCAGCTGTGATAGCTGGCACCAACTCTGCCTCTCTCCATACACGTGTATGGAGGGATGTCCCTCTAAGCAAGCTTGTTGTATAAGCTTTGCAAGAGGGACCTCTATAAGAGGAGGGCTCTCCTCTTGGCTCTAGGTTAGAGACTTGGAAGCAAAAACCAGAGCTTAGAGATATAGATACATCCTATCTCTATATCTCTCTCCCTCTCCTCCTTTGTGTGTGTTATTTGGCCCAAAAGTGTGATTTTACCTTACTTTTGCACCATTACACACACCATTACACCTTGCTCCGAGATTGAGGGACTTGGGGGGTTGATTCTTGAGTTTTTGGACTGATTTTGATCAAAAGAAGAGGGCTGGACCATTTGTTCTTCAAAGGTTCTTCAAGGGTGAGCATCTTGCTTTATACTCCCCAAACTTGCAATAGTTTTTTACCTATCTTGCTTGCTGATTTAGATTTTGTGTATAACATAAAAAAGGCTTATATTTTCATGCTTTAGAACTTTCATTAAGGTCATTTTGTGGTTTGAGTGCAAACTCACCCTATTAGGCCTTGTTTGGCCCCTTTTGATGCCTCTTCGGTAAGGCTTTGTTTACTTCAGTGTTTTGATCTCCTCACCACTGAAAACCAGTGTATTTTTAGTGGTAAGGAAGGTGGTTTGAAGTCTTGCATAGGGGAGGGACACCCCTCTCCCTTCATTGTTTTGTTCCCTTGCTTTTTGGCTTAAAGGGGTAGCATGTGTGCTTGATCATTTTTTGCCTCATTTCAGAAGTTTTTTAGGTGTTTCAGGTCATGTGTGACCTTTGTTTTTGGCCGGATTTATGTCTATTTGCATGCTTAAAGTACTTGCTTTGTATTACTCCATTTGGCCTAGAAATGCCCCTTGTGCTTAGGCCATGATTCTTGCATATATTGGCATGGTTCCATGAAGGTTTTGGAATTATTTCATCATGTTTGAGGTCTGTTGATCATCTATTTCAGCCATGTTTGCCTTGTTTGATGTCATCTCTTTATGTTTTGGCTTGTAAGCTTTGAACATTTTGACCCCTAGCATGCATAACTATGATCATCCTCATGATTTGGCATCATTTAGGACCCCATTTCAGTCCATAAATCATGCTTGTATGCCTGCATTTGTGACCTCTTCTATGCTCTTAGGGTGTACCCTTTTATGCATAGAAATGAGGCTTGGTGGGGGCATTTCATGGGAGTCACCTTAGCTGCCATATTAGGAGGGTTTGAGAGTCCCATTTTGCATGTAAAAATTCTGTCTTTACTTGTTTTAGTCATGCCATGAGTGGTCATGTTGGTGGGGGTGAAATGCCTTCTTTTTGTGCCTTAGCCTTGAGACCATTGGATTGCTTGTTGGCATGGGTTTTTGTCCACCCTTTTAGGCACTTTTGGCCGCTGTTTTGGGGTGGCTTAAGGTTTGCCCCTTTATGGTTTGAGGCCCCCTCGCATGCTTGTCTTGTGACCATTGCATGATTGCTTCATTAAGTGTTGTAACATTTTGGTCCCATTGCTTAAATTATTCGTATTCGCATTGCATCTTGCATGTCTAGCATTGCATACTCGCCATATGAGTCGCATAACATTTGGCATGCTTTGCATTTCCATGTCATTGTTGCATTTTGAATCATGTTTGCATAACATGCATTGCATTTACTTGGTTTGGGGTGTCAAACCAAGTGTGGGAATCAAGGAACATTCATACTTCAAGTGATGTAATGTGCCTCGATTCTCGGTCACCGGGGCCTTTGACTCCAACTTGATAAGGCTTTGGTTCGCATTTTGTTTGTTGCATGCATCTTTACATCAAGTGGCCAATTTGATCCTTTGAGCTATCATGCACCATTGATGGCTCGAGGATCAAGGGTCATGCTTCCTTGAGTTCAAAGCATGATAGGAAGTATGACCATGCTCACATATGCCTGAAACCCCATGCCATGCACTGCCTGTTCTCTGTTTGCTGTCAAAACTGTCTTCTGCAGGAAGTTTCTGCCGACCGGCAGAATTTAGTGCCGACCGGCAATCTCTAAACGGCCGATGAACCTATGGACAGTCGGTGGAGATTCTGGACTGCTGGTGGGAATTCTGTCTAGCCGGTGGTGTTCTGCAGAAAGCAAGGAACCTGTTCTGGAGTTTTGGCAATTTTCAGAGAGACAGGGCAGTACAAACAGAGGTGGCAGAGGTGCGGTGCGGGTTTTTCGGGCGAGCCGAGTTCCGAGCATGCATCATTTGCGCATCCCGAGGCAGAGGCTGCGGCCACCCTCTTCTTTCTTTTGCATTCTTTCTTTTAATTAATTAGAAATTTTGTAATAATTTTATTTGCTTATTATTTGGGACTGTAATATTTATTTGGTACCCTCCAAGTGAGGGCAATTATGTAATAAGTGTGCGTGAGTGTGTGTATGTCTTCCAACCTCACGTCTTTCTTCCCTTTTATTTACCTACTTATGATGGTAGATTAGGGCACGTTTAATTTAGCATACCTTATGCTATGCATGCGTGCATTCATGCATTTGTACTGCATGCATTAGGCTCGGTACATCACGCTAACTGCATTTGCACTTCAATTCACAAATTGAATATGTGATAGTTGATCGCATTTCACATGCCATGTTTAGGTTGACCGAGCCTGTCTAGATTGCATTTTTTTGCATGCGATGCATTAGCCATTCTTAACATGAACTAGGACATGCATGTTTGCTAACTAGTTTACTGTTTTGGCACGGAATACAATGTAAGTATTTATGTTTTAGCATCCCGCATGCGTGTGAGTGTTGCCATGACAGTATGCTTGCCATGCGGCTAAATGCTTATATGAGGTTTGAAGTCTTGCATAGGGGAGGGACACCCCTCTCCCTTGGTCCCTCTTTTGTCCTCATTTTTGGCTTAATATGGTAGCATGTATGCTCAGTTGTTTATGACTGCTTTTCAGAGGTTTTTTGGGTGTTTTGGATCATGTTATACCTCTGTCCTATGTTGGGTTTATTGGACTTTTACATGAATAACATACTTGCTTTGAAATCCCATCATTTGGCTTAAAGAGTGCCATGGTGTAACACAT
>NW_021025298.1:29625-46468 GCF_004153795.1 Camellia sinensis
TCGAGCGGACTGCCTGTCTACAAGCTTTCCGCAGTCGAGCGTAAAACTTCCCCGCTTGAGGTGGCACCATGTCTGTCAAAAATGCTGGGAGCTCGAATCCGCTTCGAGCTGCAATTTCCCCGCTCGAGCGGACGTCAAAATTCTGGAAATTCCAGGTTTGTGTTCTTGAGCTCCAATTCGATTTTCAACCAACAAAAACATGCATGTATGGCTCAATTCTAAATATATTATACTAACTGATGTAAACCTTAAATCACAACCCAATTGTAGACACCCCATTTTTTGACCATCCTCAAGACTTGGACGTCACCGTTTGAACGCTCGGTGATTCATTCAGTTTGTGTTCGTTTGGAGTTCCGGAGGTCTCGGCTACGCGGCCTTGCTCAGGATCTCCGAACTCGGATGTTTAGTGTCGGTTTGCACCAAACACTTGTTGTTTTGCCTTGGGGGCAGGGAATGGCCTGTTGAGGCATCCCCACACCACCACCGGCAGCAGCTAAAGTCACCGGCTGGCTTTTGACGCCATCGGCACTTTTTATCCGGTCGGCACTGTTTGGTTGTCGGTCGCACTAAATTTTTGTCAAAATACATTTTTGGGCAGCCGACCACTGTTCATCCACTTTATGGAGATATTTTGTGCCAGCTGTGATAGCTGGCACCAACTCTGCCTCATCTCCATTACACGTGTTATGGAGGGATGTCCCTCTAGCAAGCTGTTGTATAAGCTTTGCAAGAGGACCTCTATTAAGAGGAGGGCTCTCCTCTTGGCTCTAGGTTAGAGACTTGGAAGCAAAAAATCCAGGAGCTTAGAGATATAGATACATCCTATCTCTATATCTCTCTCCCTCTCCTCCTTTGTGTGTGTTATTTTGGCCCAAAAGTTGTGGATTATTACCTTACTTGCACCATTACACACACCATTACACCTTGCTCAAGAGATTGAGGGATTTGGCGGGTGATTCTGAGTTTTTGGACTGATTTTTGATCAAAGAAGAGGGTGGACCATTTGTTCTTCAAGGTTTTCAAGGGTGAGCTTCTTTGCTTTATTACTCCCAAAACTTGCAATTAGTTTTTTACCTATCTTGCTTGCTGATTTTTGATTTTGTGTATAACATTAAAAGGCTTATATTTTTCATGCTTTTAGAAACTTTCAAAGGTTCATTTTGTGGTTTTGAGTGCAAACTCACCCTATTAGGCTTAGTTTTGGCCCCTTTTGATGCCTCTTCGGGTAGCTTTGTTTACTCAGTGTTGTTTATATCTCCTCACCATGAAAAACCAGTGTATTTTTAGTGGTAAGGGAAGTGGTTTGAAGTCTTGCATAGGGGGGGACACCCCTCTCCCTTCATTGTTTTTGTTCCCTTGCTTTTTGGCTTAAAGGCGGCGTAGCAGTGTGCTTGATCATTTTTTGCCTCATTTCAGAAGTTTTTTAGGCTGTTTCAGGTCAGTTGTGACCTTTGTTTTTGGCCGGATTTATGTCTATTTGCATGCTAAAGTACTTGCTTTGTATTACTCCATTTGCCTAGAAATTGCCCCTTGTGCTTAGGCCATGATTCTTGCGATATATTGGCATGGTTCCAATGAAGTTTTGGAATATATTTCATCATGTTGAGGTCTGTTGATCATCTATTTCAGCCATGTTGCCGTTTGATGTCATCTCTTTATGTTTTGCGCTTGTAAGCTTGAACATTTTGACCCCTAGCATGCTCATAACTATGATCATCCTCATGATTTGGCATCATTTTAGACCCCATTTCAGTCCATAAATCAGCTTGTATGCCTGCATTTGTGACCTCTTTCTATGCTCTTAGGGTGTACCCTTTATGCATAGAAATGAGGCTTGGTGGGGGCATTTCATTGGGATCACCTTTAGCTGCCATATTAGGGGTTTGAGAGTTCCCATTTTGCGATGTAAAAATTTCTGTCTTTACTTGTTTTAGTCATGCCATGAGTGGTCATGGTTGGTTGGGGGTGAAATGCCTTCTTTTTGTGCCTTAGCCTTTTGAGACCATGGATTTGCTTGTTGGCATTGGTTTTTGTCCACCCTTTTAGGCACTTTTGGCCGCTGTTTTGGGGCTTGGCTTAAGGTTTGCTCCCTTTATGGTTTGAGGCCCCCTCGCATGCTTGTCTTGTGACCATTGCATGATTGCTTCATTAAGTGTTGTAACATTTTGCGGTCCCATTGCTTAAATTATTCGTATTCGCCATTGCATCTTGCATTCTAGCATTGCATACTCGCCATATGAGTCGCATAACATTTGGCATGCTTTTGCATTTCCATGTCATTGTTGCTTTTGTCATGTTTGCATACGATTGCAATTTACTTGGTTTGGGGTGTCAACCAAGTGTGGGAATCAAGGAACATTCATACTTCACAGTGAGTAATTTGTGCCTCGATTCTCGGTCACCCGGGGCCTCTTTGACTTCCAACTTTGATAGGCTTTGGTTCGCATTTTGTTTGTTTGCATGCATCTTTCATCAGAAAGTGGCCAATTTGATCTTTTGAGTATCCATTGCACCATTGATGGCTCGAGGATCAAGGGTCATGCTTCCTTGAGTCAAAGCATTAGGAATAGGAAGTAGACCATGCTCCCACATATGCCTTTGAAACCCAGCCATGCACTGCCTGTTTCTCTGTATTTGCTGTAAAACTGTCTTCGCAGGAAGTTCTGCCGACCGGCAGGAAGTTTAGTGCCCCGGACCGGCAATTCTCTAAACGGCCGATGAACCTATGGACAGTCGGTGGGGAGATTTCTGGACTGCTGGTGGGAATTCTGTCTAAGCCGGATGGTGATTCTGCAGAAAAGCAAGGAACCTGTTCTGGGAGTTTTGGCAATTTTTCAGAGAGACAGGCAGTCAAAACAGAGCGGTGGCAGAGGTGCGGTTGCGGTTTTTCGGCCGAGCACGAGTCCGAGCATGCATCATTGCGGCATCCCGAGGCAGAAGGGCTGCGGCCACCCTCTCTTTTCTTTTTGCATTCTTTCTTTTTAATTAATTAGAAATTTTGAATAATTTTATTGCTTATTATTTGGGACTGTTAATATTTATTTGGTACCCTCCAGTGAGGGCAATTAGTAATAAGTGTGCGTGAGTGGTGTGTATGTCTTCCAACCTCACGTTCTTTCTTTCCCTTTTATTTACCTACTTATGGATTGGTTAGATTAGGGCCGTTTTAATTTTAGCATACCTTATGCTTATGCATGCGTTGCATTCATGCATTTTACTGCATGCATTAGGCTCGTACATCACGCTAACTTGACATTGCACTTCAATTCACCAAATTGAATATGTGATAGTTGATCGCATTTCACATGCCATGTTTAGGTTTGGACCCCGAAGCCTGTCTAGATTGATTTTTTTGCATGCGATGCATTAGCCATCTTAACATTGGAACTTAGGACATTGCATGTTTGCTAACAGTTTACTGTTTTTGGCACGGAATACAAGTAGTATTTATGTTTTAGCATCCCGCATTGCGTAGTGAGTATTGTTGCCATGACGTATGCTTGCCATGCGGCTAAATTGCTTATATGAATAAACATATTTTGAATGCCTGATGGGTGAATTGTTGCGATTGTTTGAGTTGGGGAAATTCATTGAAATCCGTGTTTTTAGCCACTTGCGAGTAGAAATTTCGAAACATTCTTTCCAAAACAAACGGATATGCAATGTTTATTCCCAAATTAGGCAATCTAGTCATACTTGTTTGCTTGCGCGCATAACATAGTTAAATTCTAGGCTAATAACCGGAATAAGAACCACGTAACGTTTTTCAAATCAATATTCACGGTTAGTAGAGGCCAGTCTTCGGACGGTCGAAAGGGGGTTGTCATAGCTGACCTTCCCCACCTCAGTAACCCAAAGCTCCCGAGCCGAGATAACTCCGGTGGATGACGGACACCGTGGCCTTCGGCACCGAGTAGGGTTTCCTAATTTCCCCATTTTAAATATTTAGGTAGCGACTCTGTATCCTGGTAAAGCAGGTCCATGTTTGGCACTACTTTTTTTCAAAATCTGTTTTCTCAAAAACGATTGCCAGATTTTGGCAACTCTTTGGTTCAGATTAAGAACCGTACACAAAACGACGTCCGAACTGTGCGAGGCCCCTTCGCGGCGCGGTTGTCATGCTGTGCCTTAATACCAAGCCCAAGGGGGCTTCCTTAGTCCTGCCTGTGCGACTAAGGCAGGTCCATGACCTGGGTAATGGAAAGAGAGTCCCAATGAAGCTCAATTCACAAATAATTCACATGTATGCCCCAAAATATGTCAAACTCATCACCAACATGCTCAAATTCAAACATTCAAGACTTACTCTCCCATAATTTGTACATGCATGTGGGAGATGCTCACCATTCTCAACTCATTTGGTGAAGAGGTGGTCAAAACATGAGTTTCCTTTAACATTTTACATGGATTATACATATTTGTGCTCAAACATGCAATTTCAAGGTAATTTCTTACATGCATGCACATATTAAGCTTCAATTCAACAAAATTAACCCAACTCATGCTCTTTCTCCTTGTTCAACTCTGAATTTACAAATAACAAACAAGAATCCATGGTTTAAGGGATAATTACTCACCTAGGAGCCTTAAACACCCAAGTTCTAGCCAAATCTTGAGCTTAATCTTCAAATTCCCAAGTCTTGAGCCCAAATTACACAAGTCTCTCCCTTTCTCTCTCTATAACCGGCCCTTCCTCTGGTTTTGAGTCCAAGGTCAGTCAAAATACAAGAAATGAGGGAATTGGGGTGTAATGCTCCTATCCAACAAATCCCACTAAGTCCTAATTTAAGAATATTAAACAATTTGAGCACAATGCCATTAAATGAATCAATTTAATCTGACCAGAATCAATTTCTAATTAAATTTCCCCATAGGCTCTAAAAATTACGCTAATCACAAAGGCGTAGTCAATTTTGGGTTCTGTGGCCGATAGGGCCCTCAATTTAATTCCCAAGGCAGATTATTCAACAGATATTCCTACGGTGAACAGATAGAACTTCAAAACCACATATTTTCACCTAATGGAACACAAAATCATATCAAAATACATAATCACATCATGTTAAGGGCCAATTAACATATTATGGAACAGGGGTATTACAGTCTTCCCCCCTTTAGGAAGTTTGGTCCTCCAAACTTAATTTACCTTTAGTCAGGCACGATTCAGAACACTTTTCATTCAATGGTTCCAATCCTTTTTGATAGCCACTTACTTAGCCCTAAAGTCAAACAAAACTCAATTCTCAACCAGTCAGAGACTTATCTTTTCTTCCATACAAAACTTGTATGGTGCCATATTGAAACTAGTGCGTAAGCTTTTGTTGTAAGCAGAGTCTGCCAACAATGGACAGATTTTTCTGACTTCTCGAAGATCTAAAGTACACATTTGGAGCATTTCTCCTAGAGTCTAAATAGTTCCTTCTAACTATACATCAATTTATGGATGGAAAGTAGTGCTGAATCCCAATTCAATTCTCATTGCCTCTTGAAGGCTTGTCAAAATTCAAAAACATTTTAAAATTTCTGTCTAAAACAATAGATACTGGGACCTCATGCAAACGAGCAATCTTATTGGTATAACAATGACTAGTCTACAAGCATCTTATGAAAATTTCACAGGGAGGAGACAGGCAACTTAGTAATCCCATATTCAAAAACTCAAACGGGACTTATACCTTGGGTGCTCAAGGTAGCCCCATAACAAAATTCATAGTCACATATTCCCATTTCCATTCCAAAATAGAGAGATTGAAGTAGTTTCGCCACTATCTGATATTCGGCTTCGACCTGTTGGCCCCGAAAAATACTTAGACACATATTCACCAATTACCCTCTTCAAAGCAGGTCACTAACATATTTATTTCAAATGTCAACTAACTTGTCACAGAAGTTCGGTCTATTCCCTTGTCACAAAAGTTCAATTCATTCTTCAATAGTTCCACAATTCACAATCCGATTCGGTATTTAGTCCAGTGACTCATCACAGTTATCCAAGGTCAATCAAAAGTCTTCGGAAATTCAAAGTGGATCCAGACACCGATTCCCTAACCAACAAAGGTAGTATCGAGGCAATTACCCATACAACGCATATAGTTCGTATATCCCCATAGTACTAATTGTAAAATACAACAACACTGAGGCAATCGACGTCTAATAGAATATACGTATTCTCAGTTCATTCAACAGTTTACAGTTTGCAATTCACAATTCAGTTCAGTATTCAATTCTCTGTTTCATCGAGTCTTTCTACTTTATCTGATAGTCGTTAAAAGCATAAGGCAATTCATATACGTAAATCCCCATGATGTCAAAGGCATTATCAAAGGAGTCAATCGCATGTCAAACACAATTCACACATTCTCAGGGTTCCAATCACAGAATATAATGACACTGGGTGGTTATATACAAAGCGTACTGAATTCACTCACTTTTCGGACAATCAGGGTTTTTCAAAGTTTCTTGGATGTTAAAACATTTACATAATACCAAAGGATGACATTCCGAACAAAACAAAGCAATGGATTTTGTGAAACTGTACTTTTGATGTGGGTTATTAACGTAACTGAATATGGTCTGTTGATGTGCGTATAAGCACGGCTCTATGGACAAAGTTTTTAAATTTTGTTTCCCTTTTGGCCCCCTTTGCTCTGATGTGTTAAGTCTGTTTTGGTTTGAGGCCGTAGGTAATCTCGTGATTACTGGCCGATTATGGCCTTAACCCATAGGGGCGGGTTCGGGTCGTGACACTATTTATCCATACGTAATCCGTACTTCCCCTTAACAAGGTCAAATCAGATAGAGGGTCTCATCAAATTAATCCCAAATGGGGGCTCTAACAGGCCCAATCAAACAAAAGTTCTATCAGATTGAATCAAATGAAAGTTTTCTGAATGGGGTACTTTTGGTTTTGTAAGGCACACTTCGTTGCTTAGGTACATAGTCGATAATTCACAACTATCCTAAGTTCATCAGTTCCCAAAGTCATATCGGAGTCATTTATCACAACTGTTCGTATCAAGGTATTTCAAATCATGTACAATATGGCATTGTTCATATAAGTTCAGGTGTAGTTACATATGTAGGCGTTCATATCAGGAGATATATATCATAATCAATATAGAAATTCTCAAATAGGTCTTATATGCAAGCACATGGTACACAATAACACATTAAACCAAGTTCTTCGGTTACACATAATATAGGATTTGTCACGCAAGGGTTCCAAATTAGTCACAAAGCATAGATTTATGAGTCACGCTTAACATAGTCACATAGCTTAGTCAATTTTCTACCAATCCAAATACATGATCTCGCAATTTATAGAGTTCATTATTTGGGGTGCTCAACCCAGTCACACAATCACAGAGTCATTGAAGACAGTAATATAACAAATCACCCTGAGCATAGGTTTAGATGTACATGTGCATGTGCAGAGTTAATCGATATCCCAATACGTATTTCACAAATTTCCCAAATGGAACACATACATTCAATGAATACGGTCTCGACCTCGTGGGTCTAACTAATCTAGATACACAAGCAGCAGATATGAAAGAATATGTTGATTCGAATCAAATAATATCCCAAGCAAAGATGTACAAACGTACTAATTTAGAATCAATCAACACATAGGCATTTGTTTATAAACAGTATAGATACCTGGGATAACGGTTGCAGTATTCTGAGTGCTTTCTGGGACGAGTACAATTACTCCATGCTGAGTAGCAGTTCCTACCACTGGTACGAATCTAGCTGAGGCAGAACATTTATTCACATTGCTCAGTTCGGGTACAATCCCTTACAATATGGTCCATTTTACCACACCTATAACAAGCCCCGAAATCCGACAACGACTCCTCGGCGTTTCTTACACTGGTGGTGGCAAAAGTTCTTACCATAACAGCAACTGACGTTGTTGTCTTAAGATCTCTGCCATTTCTTGTACCATTCTTTCCAGTCTATCAGGTCGGGCTGTAAAAAAGTTTGCCAACTCGTATGCCCTTACTTTAACCATGTTCTATACGAACTCTTATTAAATCATGCCAAATACGGGGATGTCCAATACAAAAATAAACACATAGTCACACATAGGCACGTCTTTATATTCTCATTTCACATATCGTACGTAATTAATCACATACATAACAGATAATTGCATACTTATCAGATATCGCATGCTGAACATTTACTAAGTAATTATATACTCAAATCATGTTCATATTTCACATAGACACCGGTAGGCAGAATTGAATGCACATAAACAACTTTTCATGATTCATATATTCATGTATGTGCATTATAACAAAACAAACTTGTTGTACACATTAGTGTAACAATTCATATCTCATATTCAAATCGTGTGTGGTACTTCCTTTAGCATAGCATATCAAGTTGGTCAAGCATATCAAGTTCCATAATGGAACCTTCGGTACTGAGTAACAAATCTCATACATAGGCCACGGTATTGTTTCCCCCGGGCGAGGGCCTCATGACCATAAGCCACAGTATTATGTCCCCTGGGCGAGGGCCTCTGCTAAGGATACCACAATTACGTTCCAGGAAAATTTGGACAATCATTCATACAAAACATAGCATTCTAGGGTGCTTGTCATTTCATATCATCAACAAATATTTAAAGTTAAACATAACTTTACGGAGTTCTTACTCACCATCTGATTAAACTTACATTATACAATATACAAAAGATTCTACAAATATGCATATACTAGAGAGCATATGTAGTCAAACAATTTGCAATGTAAGTACAGCACAACTTATAGCACATAATTGCCCAAATCAAAACACTTAAGCATATTCTCGATGCTTTCGAATTTATACTTATCACCTGAATGCATCCTAGATCTTTTCTAGACGCTCATTGCTCTTTTGGACAAATGCGTGAGTTATTAACTCGTGCTCTGATACCACTCTGTCACGACCTGAACTCGCCCCTCTAGGTTAAGGCCATAACCGGCCAGTAATCACGAGATTACCTACGGCCTCAAACCAAATAAGACAAAACTCATTAGAGTAAAAGGGGCCAAACAGAAGCAATTTTAAAACTTTGTCCATAGAGCCGTGTTTATATGCACATCATAACATTCCAGACATACATATGTTAATAACTCACAACAGAAAGTATAGTAACATAAGTACTGTATAGACAGGATCATTCAAATCTAAGTCAGCCAAGCAAAACTACATACAGATGTATTCAAAACTTCGCCAACATGAAAAAATATAAATACATAACAAAAGGGCGAAGACGGGTCTCGTGCATGAGACACAAGGGTTGACTCTCTCAAAACCTTAGTTGTTCCATACAGACTTCACTGAGGCTGGGTCTGGACTTCTCTTGGCTCACCTACAAACACATGAATGAGCGTAAGCGAAAGCCCAGTGAATAATATCAAATCAAATACAGAAGTTACATAACAATGTAGAACAACATGTTCCAAACGGCCTTGGGCCCAATTCATATTTCTATTTAACAGATATATATAACTATACGAAATTCAAATCAAGTGACTGTAGTTCCAAATATTCTGGCCTTTGGCCCATTTGTTTACGTCAAAACGGCCTTCGGCCCACACATTCGTGTCAAAACGGCCTTCGGTCCACTCATTCATGTCAAAACGACCTTAGGTCCATTCTTACATGTCCAAACGACCTTCGGTCCACTCATTTCTATCAAAACGACCTCCGGTCCATTCATTTCTATCAAAACGACCTTCAGTCCATTCATTTACGTCAAAACGGCCTTCGGCCCACTCATTCATGTCAAAACGACCTTAGGTCCATTTATTTCTATCAAAACGACCTTCGGTCCATTTATTCATATCGAAACGACCTTCTGTCCATTCATTCGTTCATGTTAGACTTTTGTCCACAATCCCAATTGGCAACTCATAAAGCTTATAAGGGAATAAACCGTTGGACATTGCTAAGCTTTCAAATATCGATATTACTCACAGTGATCGGCTTGTGGATTTGCCCTGGAGCTTGACCCTACACATTTCATGAGCACAAAAGGGGTCACTAACAGTTCAATCCGTTCTTTAATTCACATATTCCTCTTTAGGCTTTATTCTTATCTCGTTAACTCATTTACAATGCTCAATGCATGCCTAAGAGTGCTTACAAGTGAAAGAGAACGGAAAAATATAACACAGAATGCATTTTCAGAGTTTCAGAAAACAGGGTCCCCGCTCGAGCGGACCCTTAAGCCTGCAAAAGTGCTGGTTAATTCAAATTCCCGCTCGAGCGGACTGCCTGTCTACATAGCTTCCCACTCGAGCGTAAACTTCCCCACTTGAGCGGGCACCATGCCTGTCAAAAATGCTGGGAGCTCGAATTCTCCGCTCGAGCGGCACTTCCCCCGCTCGAGCGGACGTCAAAATTCTGGAAATTCCAGGTTGTGTTCTTGAGCTCCAATTCGATTTTCTACCAACAAAACATGCATGTTATGGCTCAAATCTCAAATATAATTATACTAACATGATGTAAACCTTAAATCACAACCCAATGAAGCTCAATTCACAAATAATTCACATGTATGCCCCAAAATATGTCAAACTCATCACCAACATGCTCAAATTCAAACATTCAAGACTTACTCTCCCATAATTTGTACATGCATGTGGGAGATGCTCACCATTCTCAACTCATTTGATGAAGAGGTGGTCAAAACATGAGTTTCCTTTAACATTTCACATGGATTATACATATTTGTGCTCAAACATGCAATTTCAAGGTAATTTCTTATACGCATGCACATATTAAGCTTCAATTCAACAAAATTAACCCAACTCATGCTCTTTCTCCTTGTTCAACTCTGAATTTACAAATAGCAAACAAGAATCCATGATTCAAGGGATAATTACTCACTTAGGAGCCTTAAACACCCAAGTTCTAGCCAAATCTTGAGCTTAATCTTCAAATTCCCAGGTCTTGAGCCCAAATTACACAAGTCTCTCCCTTTTTCTCTCTATAACCGGCCCTTCCTCTGGTTTTGAGTCCAAGGTCAGTCAAAATACAAGAAATGAGGGAATTGGGGTGTAATGCTCCTATCCAACAAATCCCACTAAGTCCCAATTTAAGAATATTAAACAATTTGAGCACAATGCCATTAAATGAATCAATTTAATCTGACCAGAATCAATTTCTAATTAAATTTCACCATAGGCTCTAAAAATTACGCTAATCACAAAGGCGTAGTCAATTTTGGGTTCTGTGGCCGATAGGGCCCTCAGTTTAATTCCCAAGGCAGATTATTTAACAGATATTCCTACGATGAACAGATAGAACTTCAAAACCACATATTTTCACATAATGGAACACAAAATCATATCAAAATACATAATCACATCATGTTAAGGACCAATTAACATATTACGGAACAGGGGTATTACAATTTCACTATCAAAATGCATCATGGTGGGGTTTTTAAGTCTTTAGTAAATAGGGCTTACGTAGGGGTGAAATTATCATTTTGGGACAACTGTGATGCTGATAAAATGAGGTTGACAGAGATAGGGGATATGGCTCAAAAGTTTGGTTATACTGAATTCATTTCATACCATTATCGAGTGATTGGTAGGGACTTAAATTATGGATTAAGGCCACTTAGGAATGATAGTGATGTAATGGATATGGTGAAATGGGTGCATGTAAGTAGGAAAATTGAAGTGTATTTAGAGCATATCCCTGATGACCAGTTACTTGAGCTCGAAAAATTTAATCCCTTTTATCATGCATCAGTTGTCATTGAGGAAATTGGAAGTGACACAAGTAATGTGGAGGGTGAGGGGGAAGTTGAAGTTGAAGTTGAAAGGTAAAGTCATGATTCATCCAACTGTTCTACAGATCTAGAGGAGTTTGAGGATAGTGACTATGATTTCAATGAGGATGACATACTATTTGATGCTAATGTTGATAGGAATGTTGAATGGGGTGGGTTAGGGAGGAAGAAGCAAAATGATGAAAGGGTTGAGGTACCTCATATTGACTGCCTAGAGCTTGATGTTACATTTGATGACCTGAAGAGCATTAATGGATCTTCTGATGAAGAGGCTGAAAGCAATAGGGTTAGATACCTAGAGTTTAATCCGAACACAGATATGGCAGACCCACAATTCAAGGTTGGCATGGTTTTTGGCAATGCCAAAATATTCAAAGTTGCTGTTAAGGAGCATGGAATTAAGATTGGGAAGGCCACTAAGTTAGTCAAAAATGATAGCATGAGGGTTAGGGCCACCTGTAAGCCACAATGTGAGTGAATGCTCTATGCATCCAAGATGCAAGGACACCCATCATTCCAGATAAAGACATATGTCCCCACTCATAATTGTGGCAGAATTGTTTATAATAGACAAGTGAATTTTACATGGTTGTCTA
The DNA here is from genome assembly GCF_004153795.1 of Camellia sinensis. Lineage (NCBI taxonomy): Eukaryota > Viridiplantae > Streptophyta > Magnoliopsida > Ericales > Theaceae > Camellia > Camellia sinensis. Next base: position 42,025 of record NW_021025298.1, read on the forward strand.
AGAAGTACTTGGAGACATTAAAGTCCAATCCATCTATTCTAGTGCAGTCATTCAAGCAAATTGTGCAAAAGGATCACAAGGTTGGTATATCCAGGAGCCAAGTGTATAGGACAAAGAGAAAAGCACAAGAGTTGATAGAGGGAAGCCTCATGGAACAATATGCCAAGTTATGGGATTACTGTGAAGAGATAAAAAGAACTAATCCAGGGACAACTATCATAGTCAAGGAAGATGATGAAGAATCACAAAATGGAGAACATGAAATAGATGAAGCCAAGCCTAGGTTTCAAAGGATTTTTGTATGCTTTGGAGGTTGCAAGCAAGGTTTTCTGGCAGGATATAAGCCATTCATTGGGGTTGATGCCTGCCATTTGAAAGGGCCATATAAAGGATAACTGTTGCAAGCTGTTAGTTTGGATGGGAATAACAACAGCTATCCATTGGCCTTTGCAGTTGTTGAAGGAGAAACAAAGAGTTCATGGAAATGGTTTTTTGAAATATTGTATGACACTCTTGGGTGGTTCAACAAGAAATGAGTGACCTTCATGTCAGACAAGCAAAAGGTAAATGCTTATTGGAAGTTTCATGCATTTATTTTTATTGTTTAGTTCATTTAAAGTGTGTAACTTTTTTTTTTTTTTTTTTTTTTTTTTTTTTTTTTTGCAAATGTAGGGGTTGTGTCCAACACTTGTAAAGCTTGTACCCATGGCAGAGCATAGGTTCTGCATCAGACATCTTTACACCAATTTCAGAGATAGCTTCAAGGGGGTGCACCTGAAGGACATTGTGTACAAAGCTGCAAAGACTTCTTATGTACAAGCATTTGAGGCTCATATGGAAGAGTTAAATAAAGCTAATGAAGATGCATTCAATTTGTTAGTTGAAAAACCCCCAAGCACCTGGTCTAGATCTCATTTCACACCTACAGTTAAGTTTGATATCTTACACAACAACATGTGTGAGAGCTTTAATAGCTTGATCCTAGAAGCTAGAGGAAAAAGCATAATCCCTTTGTTAGAGGACTTTAGGTGTATCTTGATGAACAGGCTGTAGGTGAGAAGGGAAGTAATGAGGGCTTGCCGAGGACCTATTTGTCCTAATATACAACAAGCACTAGAGAAAAGGAAAGAAGATGCAAGCAATTGTATTGCTATGTGGGCAGGAGGTCTGAGGTACCAAATCAATTGCTTCAATGGGAAACAATTTGTAGTTGATTTGGGTGATTCAACTTGTTCATGCAGAAAGTGGGATCTAACTGGCATACCATGTTGTCATGCCATTTCAGCCATATAAGACAAACATAAGCAACCTGAAGATTATGTGGCTCATTGGTATAAGAAGGAGACATACTTGGCTAGCTATGAGTCAATGATATATCCAATAAATGGTTATGAAATGTGGCCAAAGTCGGTGTTGCCTGGATTATTGCCTCCAAAAGTGAAGAAGCAACCTAGTAGGCCAAGAAAGTTGAGAAAAAGGCAAGCAGATGAGCCTAAGATCCTCATAAGTTGCACAGAGGAAACATAACAACTACATGCAGCTTGTGTGGTAAGCTTGGGCACAACAAAAGTGGATGCAAAGGCCAGCCTATTGCACCAAAGGTTACCCTACACACAATTTGTTACATCTTCATAAATTCAATTAATTTATTAGAGGTCCTTCATACAATTAATTATTGACAATTTGCAAGTGACAAAGAACCAGTCAAGCACCCAAAGAAACAGTCATAGAAGCATTCAGCCACCTACTCAACCCAGTAGTCAACCAAGAGACCAAGAAACCACTGAAGCCACTAGTCAACAAGGCAGTAGGGTAAGCATTTTAGTAAGGCCTAAAGCAAGTGGTAGTCAACCAAGCTTCAACTTCAGACCAGCATTACAAGGGGTGAACATTAGGGGACCTCCACCAGGGTTCATTAGAACAAGCACATTCATTAAGCCAAACCCATCTGAAGGTCCATATAGGGGTTCAACAACATATGTGTCAAAGGGACAGAAGTTTGTGACCTTGTCTTCACTACCAAAACATGGAAGAAATTAAATGTTGAAGGAGCAGTTACCTAATAGTAGACAACAGTTTTTTGTGGATTGTTATGCATTATGTTTTGTTGTATTTGGCCTTTTTATGTTTTGTTGGAACATGGTAATGTTTTGTTGGATTTGCCATTTGTATTTTTTTGGCACATGGTAAACTGATTGGACTTTGTGTTATTTGAAGTATTTGTTTTTTGCATTGGAACATGTTTGGACCAAGTTTTTTTTTATTATATCAACCATGTCTACAATGTTTGTTTCTATGTCTTGTTATAGGTTGCATCATGTTTGCTAAAAGTGAAACAAACTAATGCAGCAAAAGTGAAACAACACCATGATCTAGTGTGATTGAAAAAAAATGGTAAACAAAAACAGCTTCATTCAACATTCATTTAAAAATTCAACATTGACTCAAAAGTTGATAAACAAATGTTGATTAAAAAATATTGCTACAGCTTGATTCAACATTGATATAGTGTCATTCAAAACATGTTTGGACACTCATAACATTCATATATAATAAACCCCAATTACACAACACTGGACATAACAAAATCAAACCCTAAAATCCATTCCCAGTCCATAAGCATCAATTACAGGAAGAAAAAAAAAAAAAAAAAACCCTTCCTTCTACTCCATTCCCAACCCAAAAGCTTCAAAAAAAAAAAAAATTTAAAAATTTATCTTTGAATGCAAAAGGGGAGTAAAGATGATTTCATTTAATAAGTAAATTGAAAAGGAATTTTTTACACAAACATAAACTTGTAATAAATTTAAACTAACATATCATGGGTATTTGAGACCAAATTCAAAAAAATAAAATAATATGTGATCAAATTCATGAGCTTCTCTATGGATTAGAGTCTCAACCACACATATTCTTATGGAGTTGTTGAGTTGAGGTGATGTGGTCAGCGACGAAGAGTCTCTAAGCTGGGAAGATAAAGAATTACAGTGAAATTGTTAGTGTTAAAGTCTTTATAAACAGCCAAAAGTGTTCCATTGGTAATGTCGAAAAAGGCCACGACATTGACTTTGTCATCATACTACGCTAGCAGTTGCTCAAAAATACATAACACTACACTAAACACCATACCACGAAGATACTCACTTTATCAAACCTAAGCTAATGATGAGTTCCTTAACCCATGAATCCGGACTTGTCAAGTTTTCCATATCCTTAGCCATCCAAACTTCCATTTCATGTACTTCAATAGATGTTAATGATACCATCTCGCTCAAAAAGGTTAGCCTCCTAGCTCTCAATTCTGCCACCTATACACTAAATTTATCTGTTATTACTAGAACAACAACCACGCCAAATGTTTCATCAGCAACTTTGAATCGTAACAATTGTGTTTTTGTAAATTTTTTCCCCAACTGTAGGATAGAATGGGGTAAATACATTCTAATACAATACTCCTTCAATTGATGCAACGTGGTAACAAGGACATAACAAATCACATCGAATATCATCATTGTTATCATTATTATTCCCTTCTTGTTGTTGAACCTCTAAGAAAAATCCAATTTCATCAAACATTGATTTAAAGTCTTCCTTGAATTTTATTTTTCCCAATAAATAAATAAAATTTTTACATTTCAAGATTTTGTAAAGAAGATTTAATTGATTTAAAAAAAATTAATTAAAAAAAGTCAACTCCAAGAAGAAGAAAAAAAAGACTGACAAATAATTATGTACCCACCAATGCAACAGTAAAATTATAAAAAGTGGGTGTTTTAACTAAATTATTAGATCATGATAATACAGTTTGGTCGGCAAGGGATGGGTCAAACTGATCCAAGTGCTCCGCAGATCGGTTGACCTTCGTTCTCCAAGTTGAACTTGTAACAAGCCCACTGGGAAGGTTTCAAAATGAGGGTTTCCTTCTCGTAGACTCTCCGATGATCAAGTTAAATGGGAACTGTAGCTTGTTTTTCGTGCTCCTTTCGAATACGACTAGCCTTACAGTTCAGACTCCCATGGTTTTGAATTTGATTTCACAAGTGCAATGTGAAATAGATAAACACAAATGAGTCCAAATCTGGCATATCTTTTGAAAAATCAATGTTTGAATTAAATACAAAAAATGGACTACTTTGCCAGATTTCAGAGTCGCCATCTAAATATTTTTGAAAAATTTAGGAAACCCGTGACTCGTGCCAAAGGCCATTAGTCCGTCATCACCAAAGTGTCTTGGCTTGAGAACTTAGATATGAGAGAGGAAGGTTATGAATTGAGCACCCTACTCACCCAATCAAAGCTCGGCCTCTGCTAATCATGATATGATTCTTATTTACATTATATGCTTTTATTCTAATTATTTGGGCTAATTTTACTATGTGTTGTACATAAGTATAGACCAATTCACGAAATTTGGAATGCATTGATTTCATGTTTGTTTTGAAAA
>NW_021025298.1:49800-80223 GCF_004153795.1 Camellia sinensis
GATAAGCTTCCAAGGTCTTGGTCAAGTCTCTTGTTATCTTATCCACCAAGAACCTTGCCTATTAAGTTTCCTTTCTATATATATTGAGCTTATCTCCTATCTTGACATATACGAGAAAAGAAGTTTTGGTTGTGTTGTTATGTCTTGAGTAAGATTATCAGACAAATAAAAAGGGTGTGTGTGATAAAATTTTGGGTTCAACTAATTGTGCAGTATTGGTGAACTATACGACTTAGTCGGGCTGTTGTATCCTGGGGGACAAGTCAAGGTTTTTTCTGCTGCACCGGTATGAGACTTTGCCTAACCGCAGAGGGCTTGAATCTCCTTAAAGAGAGCGAATTTCCTGCACCTCAGCCCTTACAATAGTTTTTGTAATTTCTATTATTCTTATTTTCTAGTATTTTATTTGTAATTATCACCAACAAGTGGTAATCAGAAAATTTATTTACAAAAACAACGTAAATATTATAAATATTAATAGTTAAAATTATAAATTCTTTCATTAATATGTAATAATCTTTTAAAACCCCACCTGAATAGTAATTTCCCCTTAATATTACTCCTAAAAAATATTTTTTGATTTATTATTTTGGATAACTTAGACTTTGCCCTCTTAAGTTTCATAATTTTTTCACTTGGCCCTTTAAGGGATTTTTTCCCCTCACTTTGGCTCTTAATATTTGAATTTTTTCTCAAAAAACTTTTCGTCCAATTTGGAGGAAAAATGTCATATTGGCAATCACGTAACATTAAAATAGATAAATTACACTTTATCTCCTTAAGTTTTACAATTTTATCACTTTGCCCTTAATGATCCTGATAGAGAGGTGGGGCCGAAGAAGCCATAGAGGTGGAGAGAGGTAGTGGAAATTGGAGTAGAGGGTGGTGAAGAATGAACGGAAATTGAGGGTGAATTTAAAGAGAAAAAATATAGGGCAGTTGGAATTTGAGTTTGGACTTTGGGTCATAAAATTCAAAAGAAAAAAAATGGAGATTACAAAAATGGTTTAGGGAGTAAATTAGAAAAAATACAAACAGTAGGGCTGAAAGTGAGAAAAAAAATACTTTACCAAAGTGAAAAACTATGAAACTTAAGGGACAAAGTGTAATTTATCCATTTTCTTGCCACTTAGCATTTTCCATTCAAATTAGACAAAAATTAGTTTTAAGAATAAATTAAAAAACTTATAAATGCTAAGAATTAAAGTAGAAAAAGTTTATTTTAAGGATGAAAATGAGAAATCTGCTAAACACAAGAGAGAAAAAGTATAAGAGTTGTGCTACGTAGCTCGAAAGAGAGCTTCCCCGAATCCCCCAAATTCAAAACGACGTCGTTTCGTCGTTTTGAGTTTTTTTTTTTTTTTTTAATCAGAAAAGAAGAAGAAGAAGAAGGAAGAAGGAGAGAAGAAGAAGAAAGAGTAGCAGAGAAGAAGAAGAAAGAGGCAGAGGCGGAGGCGACGGCGGGCGGAGGGGCTGCCATCTCTTCCCCTCTCTTCCTCCTCTTCCCCTCTCTTCTCTTTCTCTCTTCTCAAAAAAAAAATTCGGGGGATTCGGAGGGCTCAAATTCGAGCTCCCAATCACAATTGTTTAAGAAATATACTTGTCTTTTGAAATTATAATTTTAATTAAAAATAATAATTTTTTTAAAATTTATAATTAAATACATAATTCAAAATTACTCAAAACTCAATTCAAATATTATTTTAAAAATTCATAATCAAACACATAATTCAAAACTCTTTTCAAAATTTAAAATTAAATTATTTTCAAAACTCTATTTAAAAAAAATAAATTTATTTTATTTTATTTTTTAAAATTATTTTTAGAATCATGAGTTGAATGTGAAATTGTGTTTTGAGTTTTGAGTTTTGAGTTTTGAAAAAAAAAATTTGATAGTTTTGAAAAAAGTTTTGAGTTATATTTTGAGTTTTGAGTTACATTTTAAAAAAATTTGGATTTATTTTTTAAAATATTTAACAAATTTCTTAATTTTATTTTTTAGGTAAATATATATAGTTTAAATATTTATTTATTTATTTTAATGTACACTATATTTCATACATTTTTGTGCAATTTTTTTTAAAAAAATATTTTAAATATTAAAAAAAATTAAAAATTATTTTTTATTTTAAATATATAATTTTTATTTTATAAATATTTTTAAAATATTTTAATTTTTTTACTATGTGTTTGGTTACGATTTGAGTATGGAGTTTTGAAAATAGTGTACAGTTTCAAGTTATGTGTTTGGTTATGAGTTTTAAAATAGTTTTTGAATTGAGTTTTGAGTTATGTGTTTGGTTACGATTTGAGTGTAAAGTTGTGTTTTGAGTTTAAAATATTAAAATTAAAAAAATTAAAATATTTACAAAATAAAATAAAATATTTAAATAAAAAAATAAAATTTTCTTAAACATTTTTTAATATTTTAAAAAATAAATTCGAGAAATTCAAAATACAACTTAAAATTCTAAAACTCAAAACTCAAAATACAACTCAAAACTCTTTTCAAAACTTAAAATAAAACTCAAAACATTTTTCAAAACTTATAAATAAATAAATTATCTAGCTTCGAAATTTAATTTATAATTTTACGCTTAAATCACAACTCTTCGCTCTAATTATAATTCAAAAACTAAACTAAATGTAGCGAAAATTCTTTAAAACTGTAATGTCCAATGGTCACTCTATCGAACTCCATTTATGCAATCATCGATATGTAGCTACATATAGGGCTATATACAAAACGTTGATCCCAGAAAATTGGATAATCTGTATCGATACTACAACATTTGATCTCAAGACTAACCGAGTCGAATCGAACCAAATTATTTCTGAGTTACGCGATCTGCCATTGGTGCGACTTCAATCTCTTTCTCTCTCTATATGAAGTTGGTGAAGGTGACAAAGGCGATAAAGAGATGATATGTATATATATAGACAGATGGCATATAGATACATTTCCTCTGGTCCATAATTGTGAGGGTGTTGTTCGGATCTGTGCGGCTTACCATAAGTTTCATTTCGATAATTCAAACTGTTCATTTCGTCAAATCCGTGAAGCTCACTATAGATGATTTGAACGGTTTATTTTGTCGAGCATTTCGTGTATATTATTTTTTAAAAAATAGGTTGATCTGATAATCATAATCTATTAAATTTATTGTGTTGTCACAAAAAAAAATAGATAATAATTATATTTTTAAAAATAAATAATTTATTCTTTTGTGTGACAAGTGATATAAATTAAATATATTACGATGATCAAATTTATTTAATTTTTAAATATTAAAAAGGAAAGAGGAAAAAGCCTCCTCCAGCGTATAATGTAAGGCAGTGCCGTAGAATGTAAGGCACAAGACAATTCCAACCGTGGGGACCATGACATTTTGAACCGTCAGATCAATTTGACCTTGATCAATTAACGTTGACTTGAGGCACCAAGGACAAATGGAATCATAATTTTAATTAAAAATTTTTAATTTCCCTTTTAAAAATTCATAATCAAACATATAATTCAAAATTATTCAAAATTTTAATTTAAAAATTATTTTTTAAACTCATAACTAAACACACAATTTAAAACTTAAATCAAAATTCTTTTCAAAATTCAAAACCAAACTCTTTTCAAAACTTTATTTTAAAAGAAAAAATTCAAAAAAATATTTTTTATTTTGTTTTTTAAAATTATTTTTAGAATTATGATTTGCATGTGGGGTCGTATTTTGAGTAGGGATGGTAATTTGAAACTGGCCCAACGGGGATCCTCGACCCCGACCCCGATCCCGATTTTAGCGATTTTCTCCTAAAAATACCCCCGACGGGGAGAAGACGGTATTTGAAAATCAATCCTTGATCTGTTTTGGACCGGGGACGGTGATCAGTGTTCAAGCCCCGGCCCGGCCCCGTCCCCCCGTCCCCGTCCTCGGCCTCGACCCCATCCCCGAAATTCCCCGAAATAAAATTACTTTTATACCCCTTATATATAATATATACATATATAATAAACCCGTGCGCCTTACTCTCGTTCTTATCTCTCACTCTCTCAACTCTCGTTATTCTCTGTCTTTTAACTCTCTCACTCGGTCTCACTCTCACTCTCGTTCTTCTCTCTCACTCTCTCAACTCTCGTTCTCTCTCACTGGTCAATCTCCAGTGAGAGCTTCGTGTCGATCTCCATCGCCGATCTCCTCCGATCTCCTCATCCGCCGATCTCCACCACCGCCCTCCTCCGCCAATATCCTCCTCCGCCGCCTTCATCAGCTCAGATCTGTAATTTTTTTTTTGATCTGTAATTTGATGATGAGCTGTAATTTTTTTGTTTTTGATCTCTGTTGTTGATGATGAGCTTCATCTGTTTATTTTTGATATGTTGTTTTTTGATCTGTTGATGAGGGTCGGGGAATTTCGGGGTCGGGGAAACCCGATCCCCGTTGGGAACGGGGATGGGGACTGTGAAAGGTTCCCCGTCGAGGATTGGGCCGGAGACGGAGAAGTTTTAGCCATCGAGGATCGGGGACGGGGAGGGTGATTCCCAGCCCCGCCTCACCCCATTGCCATTCCTAATTTTGAGTTATGAGTTATGAGTTGTATTTTGAAATTTTTTAGATTTTTTTTAAAAAAATGGAATTTTTATTGATAAATCTCATTTAGAAGTGTTTTAACCCAAGAAGTCCATGAAGGAATTTTTTAACCCATTTAGTCCCATGTATGTATAGTTTTATTCCATAAAGTCATTTTTCTTGATTTACACTATTTTCTTGGACACTTATACCCTTATATTTAATTTTGATGCCCTTAAAAATATTTTTTGAATGGTTGGTAATTTTATGATGTGAATATTCATATTTTAAAATTCACATTGGTAGGGATGTAAAATTGGCCCGTGAGCGGCCTGAAACTCGCCCGCGAGCCGGGGTGGGCCCGGCCCGTTGACAATGTGAATATTTACATTGACACCGACTCGTTGACAATGTGAATATTCACATTGACATGTTAACATGCACATTGATAGGAATGTAGAATTGGCCCACGGTCCGTGCCCAAACGAGCCTTGAATGGACCTTAACTGGGGCGATGGACCGGGTCGAGCTTCAAAGTGATGGCCCAGGCCCTAGCCTAGGGTCTCGGACTAGGCTCAAGCCCGGGCCCAAACGAGCGTTTCCCAGGCCGCAGGAGGGCTTCAGGCAGCCTACATTCTTTTTTACTATTCCATTAAGTCCTATTTGAGGTAAGAAGACCAAAATACTATTTTTATCTATTTATATTATATTTAGTCTACGTTATTTTCTTATGTTTCAATAAGTCCTATGGGAGACATAATTACCAAAATACCCATAATGTGAATGTTCACATCATCAATGTGAATGTTCATATCATCAATGCGTAGAGGCCCGGGACGGCCCATATCGAGCCTCGTAGGTGTCCGAAAAAATCCGGGCTGGTCCACGGGCCAAAAAATTAGGCTCAGGCCCTAGCCTTGGCACAAAGGTATTCGGGCTATGGACGGGCCGATGGATCGGGCCTCGGGTCGGGCCGGTGGGCCTAGCCTCGAGCTTAGGTCGGGCTTGGGCGGGCCTGGCCATTTTTTTAAAATTCTTTTTAATTTTTTCTACTAAAATTTTATTATTTTTCACAAAAAAAGACATTGTGCTTCGGGCGGGTTGGGCCTCGGACCGAGCCTTAAATGGGCCTTAAACGGGCCGATGGGTCGGGCCGGGCTTCAAAGTGATGGCCTAGGCCTTAGCCTAGGGTCTCGGACATGCTCGGGCCCGGACCCAAACGAGCTTGCCCCGGGCCGTGGGCAGGCTTCGGGCAGTCCACGGGCCACGGGCCAATTCTACATTCCTATCAATGTACATGTTAACATGTCAATGTGAATATTCACATTGTCAACGGGCCGGGCCGGGCCTACCCCGGGCCGTGGGCGAGTTTCGGGCAGCGGGCAAATTTTACACTCCTATCAATGTTAATGTTAACATGTCAATGTGAATATTCACATTGTCACGGGTCGGGCCAAGCCCGCCTTGGGCTGCGGTTGGGCTTCGGGCTGCCCACGGGCTGCGGGCCAATTTTACACTCTTATCAATGTGAATATTAACGTATCAATGTGAATATTCACATAGTCAAAAGGGCGGGTCAGACCCGCCCTGGGCCGCTGGCCAATTTTATACTCTTATCAATGTGAAAATTAACATGTTAATATGAATATTTACACTGTCAACAAGTCGGGTCGGGCCCGTCCCGGGCCGTCCATGGGCCGTGGCGCGGGTTTCGGGAAGCCACGGGGTGCGGGCTAATTTTACACTCCTATCAATGTGAATGTTAACATGTCAATGTGAATATTCACATTGTCAATGGGTCAGGCCGGGGCCGCCCCGGGCCGCAGGCGGGCTTTTGGCCACCCATGGGCCGTGGGCCAATTTTATACTTTTATCAATGTGAATGTTAACATGTCAATGTGAATATTCACATTGTCAACGGGTCGGACCGGGCCCGCCCCGAGTAGCCCATGGGCCGCGGGTGGGTTTCATGCCGCCACGGGACGCGGACCAATTTTACACTCATATTAATGTGAATGTTAACATGTCAATGTGAATATTCACATTGTCAACAGGCCGGGCCCATCCCGGCTCGCGGCCGGGTTTCGGGCCGCTCACGGGCCAATTTTACATCCCTACTAATGTGAATTTTAAAATATGAATGTTCACATCATAAAATTGCTAACCGTTCAAAAATTATTTATAAGGGTATTAAAATTAAATATAAGGGTATAAGTGTCCAAAAAAATAGTGTAAATCAAGAAAAATGACTTTATGGAATAAAACTATACATACATGGGACTAAATGGGTTAAAAAATTCCTTCATAAACTTCTTGGGTTAAAACACTTCTAAATGGGATTTATCAATAAAAATCCCGTTTTATTTTTGTAGGATAAATATTTTATATTTTAAATATTTATTTATTTATTTTAATGTGCATTGTATTTCATATATTCATGTACTGTATTTTTTTAAATATTAATTTTTTAAAAAATTTATTATTTTTATTTTAAATAATTTATTTTATTTTATAAATATATTTTTAAATATTTTAATTTTTTTTGTTATATGTTTAGTTACAATTTCAATGTAGAGTTTTGAAGTAGTATGCAATTTTGAATTCCGTGTTTGGTTATCAGTTTTGAAAATAATTTTTAAATTGAGTTTTGAATTATATGTTTTGTTACAATTTGAGTGTGGAGTTGTTTTTGAGTTAAAAATATTAAAATTAAAAAAATTAAAATATTTATAAAATAAAATAAAATATTTAAATAAAAAAATAAAATTTTCTTAAATATTTTTTAATATTCAAAAAAATAAATTCAAAATACAACTTAAAATTCTAAAACTCAAAACTCAAAATTGAAAATAAAACTGAAAACTCTTTTTCAAAACTTAAAATAAAACGCAAAACACATTTCAAAACTCATAAATAAATAAATTTTCTAATTTCAAAATTTAATTTATAATTTTGCGCTTAAATCACAACTCTCCGCTCTAATTATAATTCAAATTGCGCTTAAATCACAACTCTCCGCTCTAATTATAATTCAAAAACTAACTAAACCTAGCCAAAATTCTTTAAAACTGTAATGGTCAATGGTCAATGGTCACTGGTCACTGGTCACTAAATCGAACTCGAATTATGCGATCATCGATATGTAGCTACAGATAGGGCTATATACAAAACGTCGACCCCAGAAAATTGGATAATCTATATCGATTCTACAACCTTTGATCTCAGGGCTAACCGAGCCGAATCGAAACAGACTGTTTCTGAGTTACGCGATCTGCCATTGGTGCGTCTTCAATCTCTTACTCTCTCTCTCTCTCTCTTACCATCGATACACACATACATAAATGTGTATCTGTATATATCTATGAAGAACACAGTGATCAGTTCGGGCTGTTGTTGAAGTCCTCTGATTTGTTTGTAGAGTTGTGGAATTGTGTTCAGTTGTCTGTTCTTGCTTTCAATTTTTCTCTGCCGTTGATTTGAATGGATTTGTAGATTGATAATTGAGAACAAATATAGTATTTTGTTTACTTGTTAGTTCATGTATGTATGTAATGTATTTACCGTATGTATATGGGGCAGGACGCTTTCGATACTTTATTTATGTGCAAATTATATTGGTTTTGTCATTTTCGTCTCTTTTATTTCAATTGACTTGATTTTAATCTTGAATTTTTTATTTTTATTTTGTCTCAATTACTCTTATTGAATACAATTGGTAGCATTTTTTAATAAAAAAGAACGGACATAAGGGGCATGATTTTAGAGACAAAATTATAAGTTTGCTTAAGTTAACCTCAACCAATTCCGTGATCATTTTTTGTCACAAAGATATTATCAATTGGACTAAATTGACACAATCTAAAATTGAGGGTTGAAATTGAGACAATTGAAAGTGTAGGGACTAAAATGACACAAAAACAAAATGCAGGGCTACTAATGTAATTTGTCCTTTATTTATCTGAAATAGGAAGGGTTAATTGTTAGGGTTGAGCACCGGATTGCCCGACCCGCCAAACTAGCCTGCCCCGACCACTTTTGGGTGGATGTGTAACACGTGGCGGGCGGGTGCGGGCCTAGATTATTTGTTTTCACGAGTTCGGGTCGGGTTGCGTTTGATCCACCAAAACACACACTTAACTCGATCCGAAGGGTTAGGCTTTACCTCTGGTACTCACATGGAGGGGTATGTGGGGTCGCCACGGGTTTTTGTTTTGATAATTCTTATTGTTCATTTTGTAAATCCTTCGTGTATATATCATTTACGAAAAAAAAATAAGTCGATCCAATAATCGTAACTTTTTCAATTTTTTTTTTCATGAATGATAGACACAAAGAATGTTACAAAATGAACAACTCGAATCATCGAAACGGAATCCGTGGTAGACGCCACGCGCCACTCCTGTCCAAATTATGGACCGGAGGCAAACTTTTTCTTTTACTTGTTCCTTTCTTGTTCCATATAGCAAATTATATTTTCTTTGGGAAGGGATGGCTGTTGGAGACCTTCTTGCTTGTTAGATGAATTAGGTGAGATCAATTTTGAAGACTGACATGAAGATTTCACTTCTGCAGATTTGATGTTGAATAAGCCTTCGACCGTAGCTTAGACTAAGAATAGTTTTGAGGGATCTGCTCTGTGTTCCTTTTTCAAACTCAATGGCTTGTGAGTTGATCCCAAAAAGGGCATATTGGGTAGCTTTCATCTATACAGTTCTTGTTTCACAAGCCTGCAATGGCTTTTATCTTTCAGAAAACTACATGCATACATATTCAACAGGCGACGAAATATATGCCAAAGTTAATTCATTGACCTCTATTGAAACTGCGCTTCCCTTCAGCTATTACAGCCTCCCATACTGCATACCCCCTATGGGAATAAAGGAAAGTGCAGAGAACCTTGGACAACTCCTCATGGGAGACCAGATTCTCAACTCTCCATACCGTTTTCGAATGAATGTCAATGAATCTGTATTCCTCTGCACTACAAGTCCATTAAGTGAGCATGAGGTAAAGCTACTGAAACAGAGAACTCGTGATCTGTATCAAGTAAATATGATTTTGGATAATTTGCCTGCCATGAGGTTTGCTCAACAAAATGGAATTAAGATTCAATGGACTGGGTTTCCTGTTGGGTATACACCGCCAAATAGTAATGAAGATTACATCATCAATCATCTCAAGTTCAGGGTTTTGGTTAATGGGTATGAAGGGGCAGGTGTGCAGATAATTGGTCCTGGGGAAGAGGGTATGGCTGTCATTTTGGAAGCTGATGAGAAGGTGGCTTCTGGATATGAGATAGTCGGTCTTGAGGTTGTCCCTTGCAGTGTCAAACATGACCCCAAAGCGATGTTAAGACACCATATTTATGACAATATCTATGTAAACTGCCCGTTTGAACTTGACAAATCTCAGATAATAAGGGAGCAAGAGAGAGTATCGTTCACTTATGAAGTTGAATTTGTGAAGAGCGATATTAGATGGCCTTCTCGATGGGATGCTTACCTGAAGATGGAAGGTGCTCGAGTCCACTGGTTCTCCATCCTAAATGCGCTAATGGTGATCTTTTTCTTAGCTGGTATCGTTTTTGCTCTATGTTTACGGACAGTCAGAAGCGATTTGACAATGTACGAGGAATTGGACAAAAAAGCTCAAGTACAGATGAACAAGCAGCTTTCAGGCTGGAGGCTTGTTGTGGCCGATGTGTTCAGAGAACCAAATCACTCAAAGCTACTATGCGTGATGATTGGAGATGGGGTTCAGATCACTGGGACAGCTGTTGTTACTATTGTATTTGCTGCCTTTGGTTTCATGTCACCAGCTTCTCGTGGAATGTTGTTGACGGGTATGATAATTTTTTATCTTTTCATGGGGACTACTGCTGGTTATGCTGGTGTACGCTTGTGGATAACGATCAAGGGGACTTCAGATGGTTGGAGGTCAGTTGCCTGGTCAGTTGCATGCTTCTTCCCTGGAATTTGTTTTGTTATCCTCACTGTGCTGAATTTTATTCTCTGGGATAGCAAAAGCACCCGTGCAATTCCCATTTCTCTTTACTTTGTTCTCCTATCTCTCTGGTTCTGCATTTCAGTGCCACTCACCCTTCTGGGAGGTTTCTTAGGTACACAAGTTGAGCCTATTCAGTACCCTATAGGAACCAGCGAGATACCAAGAGAGATCCCTGCACGCAAATATCCATCATGGCTTCTTGTTCTTGGGGCCGGGACCCTTCCATTTGGAACCATATTCATTGAACTTTTCTTTATCCTCTCTAGCATCTGGCTCGGGAGGTTCTATTATGTCTTTGGATTCCTGCTTGTTGTCTTCTTGTTGTTGGTCATCATATGTGCAGAAGTATCTGTGGTCCTTACCTACATGCATCTCCGTCGTGAGGACTGGCAGTGGTGGTGGAAAGCATTCTATGCATCAGGTTCCGCTGCTCTCTATGTGTTCCTCTACTCAATCAATTACCTGATTTTTGACCTTCAGGGCTTGAATGGGTCTGCGTCAGCTATACTTTATCTTGGGTATTCACTGATCATGGCCATTGCGATCATGATATCTACCGGCACTATTGGCTTCCTCACATCGTTGTATTTTGTCCAGTACCTTTATTCATCGGTGGAGATTGATTCCAAATGTATATTTGCTAAGTCCCATGGGCCGGTTTAAGTCTCCTGGTGCAAGGGATCAGTCCAACATTTTGCTTTGCAAAATTTGGCTTGCTATATTATCATGTTGCACAACATCAACAGGTTACAGATTTTAATAATGTTGAAGTTATGATTTAGCTGTCTCATTCTCATTGTGTTCTGCATTTTTTTTTTTTTGCCCCTCACCTGTCATGTACTGGAAACTAAATGTAATCAATTGAACTTTCTATCCTAGTATGCTCTTTGGATTTTATGGTGAAAAGAAAGGTAGGTTGTATAATTATATTGGAATTGGTGTTGTTTGTTTTATTGACTATATGATGCAGCCCTCTGTTTGCCTGGACATCTCCTGGCATGGGACCACAGTAATGTGGTTTCTATGGTCTTTTTTATTTCGAAATAATACGTCTAACATTATAATTTTAAAATTATCACTGTTTTATTATTTTTGGATGAAATTTATATGAATTAGACACATTGTATACACTTGTATTAAAAAAATATATATATATGTATCATTACTTTTTAATCACTTTGTTTGATTTTGAATTTTCAAACACAGTTTGAATCTTATTTTTCCATATTTTTTCATATTTAGTGAATTTTTTAAATATTTAAGTCAATTTTTTTCAATTTTTTATTTTTTTTATATTTACCTATAAAGTAAAATATATATGGAGAAATCTTATAATAATAAATACAAAAACTTATGAAAATGTATTGAATTTTTATATTTTTTTGCATTTAATGAATTTTTTTAAATTTTTTTTTAAAAAATATTTTGCTTTTGATGTGCATGTAAAAAGTACAAAAAAAATTTGATTAAAATATTTAAATAATTCACTTAAGACAAAAATATACAAAAAAAAAAAAAAAAAATCTCAAAATTTGTATTTGAAGACTTAAAACCAAAATGTATTAATATTTTGTATCTTGTATTATGTTTTGGATGAAGGGCACGCATAACGGTAAAGTTATCTCTTGGTGACCTGGTGGTCACGGGTTCAAGTCACGAAAACAGTCTCTCCGCTTGCAAGGTTAAGGTTGCGTACATCAACTTTTTTCCAAACTCCTCTTAAACGCAAGTTTCGTGCACTATGGTACATTTTACTATGTTTTGGATCTTGTATTTGACTTTAGAAAGGAAAATGAGAAGTAATTGAAATTACTTGAATCAAATTATTTTTTTATGGGTAATTAAATAAAAATTATTTATTGGAGAAATATTTATTTATGTTTTTCTTATTTTTCATTCTAATGAGACAAAAGCAACAAATAGTCTCTCTCATTTTATTTCTTCTCTCTTTCTTTCATTCTTTATCTTTAATTTGATTTTTTTCTTACTAAATTTAAATTTGCAAACTTTATTTGTTCTGTATACTATTCGCTGCTCCCAAAACAAACTGTAACAAATTCATAGAAGAAATTATGTTCAGAGAAAAGTTAGGGGGCTGTTATGTTCAAGGCCTTCATCAAGCTACATCATTAAAAAACCAGGACAACAATCAAAGCCTGAAACAGCTTGCAAAACCTCAGAAGCTTCCAAATATTCAACTAACTTTGGCTCATCTTCACCAATGGAGCTACCTAACCCAAGCCTCCCATTTCTACCACTGCCTCAAACCCATACCTCCCTTTTAGATGTCACAGCAACTGAATGCTCGCGGAGCAGTGGGAGGTTCTCAGGGCCATCCCTCCCGAGCTGAGTACTCTCATTCCATCCCCACGGCACAATGCCAGTGGTATTTTTGTGTCTTCCAACCTTGCAATTTGGCTTATGTCCAAAGAATGGCCAAGTCTGATGCAATTGAAATAGGACGGAAACTTTATGTTGAATGGCAGCATTCCCAAATCTGGAATTATTTTGCCCAACCGGCTGTACATATTGCTCTGCTTAATAGAGTGCCATCATCTGAAATACGACAGTAGAATTCAGATGATTGCAACTCTAAGCATGTTGGAGTATCTCCAATAGTTGGATAGGTAAAGAGCTAATTACTGTTATAATTTAATAATGAATGGGGTTAAAATATTTAGGGGTGTTTGGTATTTGTTAAATAGCACATGTTATTTGAGTACATTATCTTATTTTGACAATAATCATTTTATTTGAGTCACATCACCTCTCTATCACATCACTTCAAATTCAACCCATAATTTAACCCATATTTTACACTTTTTTCGTAAAAATTTAAAAAATATACTTGTCCAAATGCCCCCTTAATTTTAGCAATTTTTCTTTAATGATACAAAGTAAAAACTTTTCAACTTTTCACACAAAATGTCAAATCAAGATGCTATATGTGGATCAAGAGAGAGAGAGAGAGAGAGAAAGAGAGATAGGTTATTTTCGGTGGTACTCTGGCAATACTCTGGCGACTCATTTTACATTTCTAAAATGTAGATCTACACTCTTAGAGTATAGTTGGTGTGTTTGATTGGACGGACTGGATAAGAGGGGATTAGAATCTATCGGACTTGAATTCTCGAACCGTGAATCCTCCGGATTATTTGATTGGATTGGATATGTATCATGTGTTTGTTTTCTCATGGGATTAAATGTCTGGAAATGACTATTTTTAGTAAATCTAATGTTTGGTTGGACGAACTGGATAGAATAAATGAACAAAAGACTATTTTACCATTTTTCAATTGTTTACTAAGTAAATGCAATAGTAAACCATTCAATGTGTTAAAAAAATTCCATATTCGGACCTATATTCTCGAACTTGAAAAAATGAAACCTTCTGCAAGCGTTATAAATTTTGACCGTTCAATGTATTATGAAATTTTCATGTTCGGACCTGCATTCCCGAACATTATTTGTTTGTTCGGGAATTCCCAAACAAATAAGCAATGTTTGGGCCTGTATTCTCTAACTAGAAAAAATGAAAACTTCTTCAAGCGTTAACAATTTTGACTGTTCAATGTGTTAAAAAAAATTTCATGTTCGGACGTACATTCCTGAACATTACTTATTTATTTGGGAACACCATCTCGAACAAATAAGTAATGTTTAGGCCTGTATTTCGCCAAAAGGTTGTCACTGTTATAGCCGGAATATTGTCATTGTCGGAAAAGTGTAGGTAGTCAAATGGTTGCTACTGTTACCACCAGAATATTGTCGCCAAAGGGTTTTCAAAGTTTTAAAGGTTGGTAGGTTTTGACGGTGAGATTTGGGGAATATGGATAGGTAGTGATGGAGGTGGATGTTTTCATAAATCCTAATTTATGATGTAGTGGATGTGTAGGTTTAATTGTGAAATGGGGTGTCCTAAAATTAATAATGTTCTTTTTAGGAATTTTATTTGAGATTATTATTGTAATAAAAAAAAATTAAAAATTGAGAGATCCAAAATAATTTTTGGGGTGCTAATAGCAACACTCTTATTTTTTGCTTTTTATTTCAAAATAATACATCCAACATTATAATTTATAATTTTGAAGTTATCACTGTCATATTTTTTTGGATGAGATTTATATGAATTAGACAGATTGTATATACCTGTGTAAAAAAGATTTATGTATCATTATTTTTTAATCACTCTGTTTGATTTTGAGTTTTTAAATACAATTTGAATTTTATTTTCGTGTTTTGTCATATTTAGTGAACTTATTTAATAATTTTTTAGATATACTCAAAAAATAAAATTGTGGGGGCCGAGTATTGGGAGTCATAGAGATTCTGGATAGTCAAATCTGGGAGGGTCGACACTCGAAGCACTCGACAATTGGCTCGAAAGCTCAAATCCAACCCTACTCGGCCAAATAGCCGATTAAGCAAGGGGGCGAGTGAAGATCGGTCTATTATAAAATATGCCGAATAGGAGGTGGGAAATGGATCTAATCCCGAGGCCCAAAGAAGAAAAGATATAAATAGAAGAAACATCAGCCAGAAGGAGGTATGTGAAAATTGTTGTGCTTAACTTAGAATACAGGTAATCTTGAGTATTGAGACTAACTTGTCTGTCGGAGTGCTAATTCCGGCACCCCCGACCGGAGTGTTCATCCTTTTTCAGGTGGCTAGAAGAGGATCACGAGTGTCCTCCAGGATCAGAAGAGTATTTCCAAAACCACTTCTCCACAACTGACGCCGTCTGTGGGAATACTCAAACACATCCATGGCTGGCATAACGGAAGACCCTTCGACAGTCACTTATGAAACCATGCAGAGAGATGACCTCACTCTGTCAAACATGCTTGGACCGGAGACCATCCCCGTTAGACGCGCTCTGAACTTCCCTTCACCCTCGACTTCAGAGCACGAAGCAATGCAAGCGATCCTGGAACAAGCAAAGCAAAACGAACAAAGATTGGAGAACATGATCGCAGAGAACGAATATCTCCGTCAAGATTTGGCCTTGGAAGTGGCGAAGTCCAAACAAGCTGCATACCAAGGCCTGGAATGACCCATGAGGGCAGCTAGTCGACAATGTCGAGCCCGACAACAAGATACTGATAGCAACTCTGACTCATTATCCTCAGAGCCCAAGAAGAAGGGACGATCTGAAATTTCCAGTTCTTCAGAAGAGAGTCCTCGTACAAGGCGTAAATGAAGAAGAAACAGCTCGGATGACGATCAACACGATCCTTTTGCACGACGGATTGCAAAGGAAGTGCTACCCAAGAAATTCAAAGCACTGTCATTCACCTTGTACGACGGTAAATTGGTACAAGATGGCTGGCTACAACAGTACGTCCGAAAAGGCAACCTAACCAAAGCAATAGCCTTGACACATAGTCAAATTCGCTCCGTGTGATCCACATGATATACAGCCTACCGATGTCATCGGCGGTGCACGCGATTCAGTCGAAGTCTAACCCTTAAGAGCAACTCACTCTGGCTAAACGGCCCCATGAAGCCCAGGTTATCACTTTTGATGATTCGGATTTGGACGAAGTAACACTGCCCCATATTGATCCCTTGGTAATTGAGCTACGCGTAAACCGATTCACAGTTGAGCGCGTACTCATTGATCCGGGGAGCACATCGGAGATTATGTACTACAAGACATTCACCAAACTCGGCTTCTCTGAATCGGATCTCTTTCCGGCCTCTTATCCACTATTCGGCTTCAATGCCAATCCAGAGTACCCGTTGGGGAAAATCAGACTTCCCGTTCAAGCAGGTTCCCGAACAGTGGATGTGGGATTCTTGGTCGTCAAGCTTCCGTCGCCGTAGAATCTCATCATGGGGCGATCCTGGTTGCATACTATGCGAGTCGTGCCCAATACCTATCATCAGCTGCTCCGCTTCCCGACAGAACGCGGTATTGAGCAAATCCGTGGCTCCTAGAAATCGGCACAAGCATGTTATCTCCTTGCTGAGAAAATACCAAAGGAACTACAGGTGAATTCCATTGAGTAGCCGGATCAAGAAAGCCTCGACGATGTTGGGCGGCTCCCAAATGAAAAGGCAACGGAAGACTTAGAACGAGTTCAAATCAATGGAAGCCCAGACAAGTTCTTCATGGTCAGCGCCTCATTGAATCAGGCCGACAGACAGTAGCTAATATCTTTCCTGCTCAGTAACCTCGATGTCTTTGCATGGACTCCGTACGAGATGCGGGGTATACATCCGTCTGTTTCACAACACCATTTGAATGTCGATCCTAAGTGCAAGCCGATCATTCAGAAAAGTCGGCGGTCAGCTGCAGAGCACACTGCCGCCGTTGTTGAGGAGGTTGACAGGGTGCTTGACGCCGGAGCAATTAGGGAGGTGACCTACCCTACATGGTTCTCTAATATAGTGGTGGTGAAGAAGAAAAATGGGACTTGGCGAGTTTGCGTCGACTTCACGGACCTCAACAAAGCCTACCCAAAGGATTGTTTTCCTCTTCCCAGGATAGACCAGCTTGTAGATGCTACGACGCGCCATCAGCGTATAAGCTTCCTTGATGCCTATAGAGGTTATCATCAAATCGCTATGCATCCGGAGGACCAAGATAAAACAGCATTCCTGACCCCAAGAGGAACCTATTGCTATAAGGTAATGCCTTTTGGGTTGAAGAATGCTGGGGCAACCTGCCAGAGACTAGTCACCATCACGTTCAAGGAGAAAATCGGCAAATCTATGGAAGTGTACATTGACGATATAGTGGTCAAGTCCAAAGAAGAGAAGAATCATATAGCCGATCTAGAAGAGACATTCGGCATCCTACGCAAATATGGAATGAAGTTGAACGCTTCCAAATGTGCGTTTGGTATCGACTCAGGCAAATTCTTGGGCTACATTGTCAACCACAGAGGAATCGAAGCCAACCCAGGGAAAATCATAGCAATCCTGGAGCTCGGCTCCCCTCGTTTAGTAAAAGAGGCTCAAAAGTTGATGGGGATGGCTGCCGCACTCAACAGGTTTATCAGCCGGTCCACAGATCGCTGCCGACAATTCTTTTATACACTACGGTAGGGCAAGGCTTTTGAATGGTCCGCCTAGTACGAAGTCGTTTTCAACGGCCTAAAGACCTACCTCCGCTTAGTGCCACTCCTGACAACACCCTCTGCTGGTGACCCGCTCATTTTGTATCTGGCAATTTCTGACCGAGCCGTCAGCGCCGTATTGATAAAGGAAGAGCTGGGGGAGCAGCGGCCAGTGTATTATGTGAGCAAGGCAATGGTTGACACCGAAACATGCTACCTTCCACTGGAAAAGCTCATCCTAGCCCTAGTTATGGCGGCAAGAAAGCTCATGCATTACTTCCAGGGGCATAGCATTGGAGTGCTAACAGATTATCCCCTCCGATCAGTACTACGTAGTGCGGAAGCATCTGGACGTGTTTCAAAGTGGGCTCTAGAACTTGGCTAGTACGATATTTAATTTCTACCCAGAACCTCAATCAAGGGATAGGTGCTTGCCAACTTTATGGTCGAATTCATTGGGGGCCTTGCCGACTTCAAGTCTGATGTCGCCGACTTCAAGTTAGATGAAATTCGACCGAAGCCGAACTGGAGGATTTATGTTTGGGACATCTGGCAGTTGTATTGTGATGGATTGTCCAATCAGCGGGGCAGTGGAGATGGAGTTGTAATTATGACCCCTGACAGCGCAATAATTGAGCAGGCCGTCTAGCTCGGCTTCGAAGCATCAAATAACGAAGCCGAATACAAAGCCCTTTTAGCCGGTTTGCGGAATGCACATATTCTGGGTGCTCAGCGTCTGCTTGTGTTTTGCGACTCAAAGCTGGTGATCAATCAGCTAAAGGGAGAGTACGCGGCAAGAAACCACTGTATGGCGGCCTACATGAAAACGGCCAATTCCCTGTTGGCAAAATTTGACCATCATGAGTTGAACCAGATAACACGTGATTAGAACACGCATGCAGATGCCTTGGCTTGCCTAGCCTCCGCAATCAACTCGGAGATTAAACGGACCATCGAATTAGGATTCATCCCAGAGCCAAGCATTGGCCGTTCGGAGGAAGTCTAAATCAACGTTATAGAATCTACACCAAGTTGGAAAGATCCCATTGTTCCATTCCTATCTTCTGGACAACTCCCAGAGAACAAGAAAGAAGCACACAAGCTGCGAAACCAAGCCATGCGATACTACTTGGATCCGCAAGGAAGGCTGTATAAAAAGTCACTCTCTGGCCCATATTTGGAATGTGTGCATCCGGACAAAGTCGAGGAGCTTCTGACTGAGATATATGAAGGCAGTTGTGGTGCCCATTCTGGCGGACACTCTTTGGCCCATCGAGCTATAACGCAGGGGTATTATTGGTCGACAATGAGAGCGGACGCCGAGTGTTATGCAAAAAAGTGTGAACAGTGCCAGAAATTCTCCCCGAACAACCATCTGTCTGCTGAAGAGTTGAACTCTATCACCAGTCCTTGGCCGTTCGCCCAGTGGGGGCTTGATATCGTAGGACCATTGCCGAGGGCCCCAGGGAACAAGCGATACCTGATCATCACAACAGATTACTTCACGAAATGGATCAAAATGGAGGCATTAACACACATTCGAGATGCTGACGTTAAGCGCTTTGTGTGGAGGAACATCATAACACAATCGGCATTCCCAGAGCTCTTATCTCAGATAACGGCACCCAGTTTGATTATGGCGTATACCGAGAGCTGTGAAGCAAATATGGTATTCGGCCTTACTTTTCTACGCCGGCTTACCCCCAAAGCAATGGTCAAGCCGAAGCCTCTAATAAATCCATCTTGGACGGCATCAAGAAGAGGCTGGAGAGAGCCAAAGGCAAATGGGTCGAAGAATTACCGAGTGTACTGTGGGCTCATCGAACTACACTGAGAAGATCGACTAGAGAAACGCCATTTGCCCTATGCTTTGGAAGCCAGGCAATCTTACCCCTGGAGATTGGCCACCCGACCCTGAAATCGCAAGTTTTTGATACGGGCCGAAATGACATGATGCTGGCTTTGGATTTGATTCTAATTGAAGAACGAAGAGACTGAGCCCTTGCGTCCATAGCACGGTACCAGCAGCAGCTGGCAAAGTTGTATAATCAACGCGTTCAGCTGCGCCGCTACACACCAGGAGAGTTGGTCCTGAAGAAGGTGCTGCTAGCTGACAGGAAACTGGCCGATGGAAAATTGGATCCTAACTGGGATGGCCCCTATCAGATCGATTCGATCGCTAGAGTAGGGGCATATCAGCTCAAAGACATGTCAGGAAGGAGTCTGCCACGACCATGGAATTCCACGCATTTATGCAAATTTTATCATTAACTCGACTTGTGGGGCATGATGCCTGTTTCGAACTGTTCGCCGTGGACATCTCTTTTTCTGTAATAACAAAGATTCCCATTCACTTACTACAGAATCTAGTTCACAGATGTTTCGTTAAAGCCTCCAAATTGGCCAAATGAAGTCTCCAGATTTGGAACCCCATCGGCGAATGACGTCTTTGGGCCGATTAAAGCCTTCAGATTCGGAGCGCCCTTCGTGGATATCACGATTGGCCAAATAAAGTCTCTGGATTCAGAGCCCCATCGGCGAATGACGTCTTTGGGCCGATTAAAGCCTCTGAATTCGGAGTGCCCTTTGTGGATATCATGATTGGCCAAATAAAGTCTCCGGATTCGGAGCCCCATCGGCGAATGACGTCTTTGGGCCGATTAAAGCCTCCGGATTTAGAGCGCCCTTCGTGGATGTCATGATTGGCCAAATAAAGTCTCCAGATTCGAAGCCCCATCGGCGAATGACGTCTTTGGGCCGATTTAAGCCTCCGGATTCGGAGCGCCCTTCGTGGATGTCACGATTGGCCAAATAAAGTCTCCGAATTCGAAGCCCCATCGGCGAATGACGTCTTTGGGCCGATTAAAGCCTCCAGATTCAGAGCACCCTTCGTGGATGTCACGATTGGCCAAATAAAGTCTCCGGATTTGGAGTCCCATCAGCGAATGACATCTTTGGGCCAATTAAAGCCTCCGAATTCGGAGCACCCTTCGTGGATGTCACGATTGGCCAAATTAAATCTCCGGATTCGGAGCCCCATCGGCGAATGACGTCTTTGGGCCGATTAAAGCCTCTGGATTCGGAGTGCCCTTCATGAATGTCACGATTGGCCAAATAAAGTCTCCAAATTTGGAGCCCCATCGGCGAATGACGTCTTTGGGCCGATTAAAGCCTCCAGATTCGAAGCGCCCTTCGTGGATATCACAATTGGCCAAATAAAGTCTCCGAATTCGGAGCCCCATCGACGAATGACATCTTTGGGATGATTAAAACGTCCGGATTCGGAGCACCCTTCGTGAATGTCACTATTGGCCAAATAAAGTCTCCGGATTCGGAGCCCCATCGGCGAATGACGTCTTTGGGCCGATTAAAGCCTCCGGATTCAGAGCGCCCTTCGTGGATGTCACGATTGGCCAAATAAAGTCTCCGGATTCGGATCCCCATCGGCGAATGACGTCTTTGGGCCGATTAAGCCTTCGAGCTGTGCGTAACACAATGGTGTCGATTAAATCAGGCCGATCAATGTCCATTTACTCGTCTAAAATACGTTTATTCAAACATGTACATAATAAAACACATGCAAGCACGTATGTGTCGAACAAAAAATATAACAAAACAATGAAAATAAAATTCTTTTTTATTCGATCGACCAATAAATACATAATTCTAGACGCGATCCGTGTTCGAACTGTACAACGAATATTTTTATTCAGCGTCGCCCTCATCATCGCTCTTTTCAACTTCAAAGGCGGAAAAGGGCAAATGATCACGATGATCCAGGTCACATAAGTTGGAATCGACACCCTTTGCTTGGAGAGCCTCCGCGGCCCGAAGAGCTGCGATCCAACCATGCTTAAAACCCCTATTCTCGCATCGGCAGACCTCCTCAGCAAGTGTCTCTTTCGTTTTGTTGATCCCAACCTTCCAACCAGTATAGAAGCCCTGCTCGTAACCCTTGGCCTTCGCATTTTCTACGGCAAACATGCTGGCCGAATCTCGGTCGGCGACGGCATGACTCAATAGCCATTGGGTCACCCTCTCGTCCACAATCGGGTTAGATTGACCCGCCGCATGCGGATTGGCGACTTTAACCTTCCTAAGCTCTCTAAGCTCGTCCTCGGCTTTCTCTGCACGAGCTTCCGAACTGCGGACCCGTTCGTCCATTTTCTTCATCTCCCGCCGCGCAGCGCGCAGACGTATGCCAACTTTATAGGTGATGTACAGCCCCTTCACCGCCCCATGAATACCTTCTCGAAACACTTTGAAGTCTCGTCATCCAACCATCGATTGTTGGACTTCCGGTGGAAAGATCTGTCGAGCGAACTTGACTGCTACACCCGGATCATTGACGATGGAATCTGCCTCAGTCATCAGTTTATTCCCCACAAACACCACAAAACTCAATGGTCGTGGCGTGGCGTCTGACTCATTCCTCGGTCGTGGTCGCGGGGAGCTTCTCCGTTGATGCTTATCTCTTCGGGGTGATCTATTTCGACGGCTTGAAGGTTGACGTTTTTCGCTTTCTTTGGACGTCCTTCCTCCCGTACGCGCAGGCTCGCTGTTGTGATTCATCATGGTATCTAGCTCAACTAGCGTTCGTCCCTCTCCTCTACTGTTGAAGAACAGTCTGTTTGACATTCGCCCTCGCCCCAAGCTAGTCCAAATCGAGTCTGAATAAGAATAAATGAACCCACTGTCGCGAGCTCACCCCATTTATTCGTAGGTATGCAGCAACCCCGAGGCAAATTCATTAACGCTTTTCGCAATCCAAACGACGCATGCCAATTGATATGTGCCACAGCCACTTCATGTACTGATTTTTGGCTTGTTAAAACGGCCTAATTATCTAAACGGCAATTATGGGAGAATGCCTTGAAATCCATGCACTGGCTGGGGCAAGGGCAGATTTATTAATCTAACCGGCCGACCATCTTGGCCCCATGCCGATTGATATGTGCCACAGCCACTTCATGCACTGATTTTTGGCTTGTTAAAACGACCTAATTATCTAAATGGCAATTATGGGAGAATGCCTTGAAATCCATGCACTGGCTGGAGCAATGGCAGATTTATTAATCTAACCAACTGAGCATCTTGGCCCCATGCCAATTGATATGTGCCACAGCCACTTCATGCATTGATTTTTGGTTTGTTAAAATGACCTAATTATCTAAACGACAATTATGGGAGAATGCCTTGAAATCCATGCACTGGCTGGGGCAAGGGCAGATTTATTAATCTAACCGGCCGAGCATCTTGGCCCCATGCCAATTGATATGTGCCACAGCCACTTCATGCACTGATTTTTGGCTTGTTAAAATGGCCTAATTATATAAACGGCAATTATGCGAGTGACTTGAAATCCATGCACTGGCTGGGGCAAGGATAGTTTATTAATCTAACTGGCCGAGCATCTTGGCCCCATGCCGATTGATATGTGCCATAGCCACGTCATGTACTGATTTTTGACTTTCTAAACGACCTTACTATCTAAACGGCCTAATCATCTAGTCGGCAAGTATACAAAATGTATTTATCCAAAACAGCAACCAAACAATTCCGTTCATTAGTAACAGCAAAGTACAAAATGAATTTTCATTAAGTAAATTGGGCACAAATTGTAACCATTTTACATATGAAAATTACTAAACAAAAAGCTGTAAAAAGATGAAAATTACACGTAAATCCTAAAATAAAAACAAGAGCTGCCCAAATTAGCCCTCGGAGTCAGACTCCAGCGGCTCAACATCTACTTGCTCGTATGGAATTGGCGTAGCCAATGTCACATTAGCAGTAGCAAGGGCTTTGAGACAGCCGTGTTTAAATCCCCGATTCTCAAATTTGGGGACTTCGTCTACATATTCATCAAAAGCAGATTTTTTTCCAGCATCGAATGCACTAGAAGCCTTCAGGTCGGCTGTTTCCTTCGCCGGCTTCATCTCTTCCAACTCAGCCTCCAATTTAGAGATCGCCTCTTGGGCCAATTTAAGCGTGTCGTCGCTCACATCTGCCCTCTTCTCGACGACTGAGCATTGCGGGCTCTCTCCATCTCGGCCTCGGCACAGGTACCCTCTGTCTGTACCCTACTCCTTTGGCCTTCAACCTCCACTTGTAAACGGCCAATTAGCTCAACGGCATCATGATAGCGATGGCCCATGTCGACTATCCTTTCGACGGCCTGCAAAACAGGAAGTTAGGAACAAAACATTATTTGCGTAAAGAGAAAAGACAAAGTCCAGATATATACCAAAAGAGCTGATTGTGCGCCCAACCCAATTGCAACCAGATCAGGCTCTGCCCGAAAAGTCATCTTGTCAGCAAGCAGTGAGACAGTCGTCGCCAAGCTGAGTGCAACTGCTGGATTTTTGATTACCGAAGCATCGGAGGAGATCGGCGTATTTTTTATCTTGGGCTGAATAACAAAAGGTACAATCACATCCGACTCCTCCAAACGAGGTCGTTTGTCAGCACGTTCTTCTGAGCCGACCTCGACATCGGCAGGGCTCTTCTCTACCCTTTGTTCAGCTTCTACAGTTGCCTGCACAAAAGGTTCTGCCTTGGTACTTCTATTTTTTGCCGTCCCCTCCTCAATAACAGGCAAAGAGGACTGAGACTGAGATTCGGAAACCCGAATCTCCTCCGCCCTTCGCCACGCGGCCATCCTTTCTGCGTTCGCCTTCTTGGCAAGTTTAGTGAGGCTCAACCCAGCCATATCCTCTGGGTACGCACCGGGAAGGTCCTCAAGACCATGAAAAATATCGTCAAGTGAATGGTCCTCTAGACCCAAAGTGGACGGAGGATCAGCCGAATTGAGGCCGGCTTCTTCAAATGCTAACTTCGAAGCCTCGTCAACCTCAGTTTTGGATTGGGTTGACTCGGAGGCCTCAGCGACTTTCGGTCGTTCCGAGTCTGATCCCTTGCAATCGACTTGCCTCAAATTTTTGAAATCAGCCAAGATAAGGGCGATAAGAAACTCCTCACCCTTCGAAATTGGAATGTTTTTCGCCGTCGAAAAAGTCATATAAGTCGGCTCGTAGTGGAGCAGAACGTGGGCTGCCCTCCCCTGCTTCTGAAGACTCGGTCGGTCGAAATACTTGAGCGCAGTCTTGATTTCCGAAATGACGGCGTCGTCGGTCGATGTCAAGATTTTCTTCAAATCGTTTCCTGCAAAAGCAAAACCATGAGGTCTCGAAAATGAAGTTTTATAAATATAACAAGTAAATAAATAAAAGAAGATACTCAGCCACCTAGTTCGCCTCTCCATCTAGGAATATGATCAAGGCGATCCTCACCTCTGCCGAATTCCCAGTTTCCTTGGACGACGACCATAACATCATCTACTTGCTTCCCAGAGCTGGAAAGCATAGTCACTAGTTGATGGTCGGTGTCTTTGGCCCTAAGGAAATAACGCCCGTGACGACCAGAAGACTTGGCCAAGGCATAACAATACTGAATAGCGGGAATGCCAAGGTTAAGCCCAAGGCGGCGGTTTAGTGCGATAATCCCCATCACGATCCTAAAGAAGTTGACGTTGGGTTGGGAAGGGATTAACGCCCAATGGCAAAGCACAGCCCTAAGGAATGGGTGAAGGGGGAAACGGACCCCACCCTCTGTGATTGATAGAAGAGAGAAGACGATCGTGGATTTATCAACCCTCTCCATATCGAGGGTGTCGTCTGCCACAAATGACAGACGAACGTCATTAGGAATAGAAAAATGGCGTCGAAAGCTAGAAATTCGATCCGGTGAGAGAAGATCTTTTAAATGTTTCGCCATTCCCCCCGGCCAATAGGATTATCCTAAGCCAAAAAACAAAGCAAGGAAAAAGATTCAAAGCAAAGAATGAGAGAACTTACAAGAGGCGAAGGAGATAGAGAAGAGTAGGAAGTTGCAGAGGTAGTTCGGAAGGCAGTCCAGCAACGGGCGTCTAAAAGCGTGTATGCATTTGAAAAGATGTCAAAATTTTAGATCACAATAAATAGAAGTGTACGAAGAGGCGGGAAGTTGAAATGATAACCGAGAAGCGTGTGTACAGACATTTGCGTTGGAATGCGGTCAACCGCCGAATTTCGGCTCTGACTCTTCGAGTTCGAAGCCAAACACTCCAGCCAACTGTCGTTAGTGGAGTGCTTGGAGGGCAATTGTGGGGGCCGAGTATTGGGAGTCATAGAGATTTCGGATAGTCAAATCTGGGAGGGTCGAGACTCGAAGCACTCGGCAATTGATTCGAAAGCTCAAATCCAACCCTACTCGGCCAAATAACCGATTAAGCAAGGGGGCGAGTGAAGATCGGTCTATCATAAAAGGTGCCGAATAGGAGGTGGGAAATGGATTTAATCCCCAGGCCCAAAGAAGAAAAGATATAAATAGAAGAAACATCAGCCAGAAGGAGGTATGTGAAAATTGTTGTGCTTAACTTAGAATACAGGTGATCTTGAGTATTGAGACTAATTTGTCCGTCGGAGTGCTAATTCCAACAACCCCGACCGGAGTGTTTATCCCTTTTCAAGTGGCTAGAAGAAGATCACGAGCGTTCCCCAGGATCAGAAGAGTATTTCCAAAACCACTTCTCCACAAAAATATTTGTGGATAATCTCATAAAAAAAATAACAATAAAAACAAAAAAATATGAAAATGTACTGGTTCTTGTATTTTTTACATTTAATAAAAAATTTTGAATATTTTTTTTCAAATATTTTACTTTTTAGGCGCATGCAAAAAGTATAAAAAAAAAATTGATTAAAATATTTAAATAATTCATTAATGATTGAAAATACAAAAAAACAAAATTATAAAAAATTATATTTGAAAACTCAAAACTAAATGGAATTAATATTTTGTATCTTATACTATGTTTGGATCTTGTATTTGACGAGAGAGAGAAAAAATAAGAACGCGTTGAATTTAGTTGAATCAATTTTTTTTTTTATCTTTTTTATGGGTAATTAATTAAAACATTATTTATTAGAGAAATGCTTGTAAGGGAAAATTATATAAATAGTCCTTGTAATTTATACGATGTGTTAATTTGGTCCCTGTTATTTTAATTTGTTCAATTTTGCCCATTAATTTAAGAGATTGTGTCATTTTAGTCCAATAAACAATGGTTGTCAAACTATGTGTTAATTTGGTCCCTGTAGTTTACATAATGTGTTAATTTGGTCATTGTCAAAATCGAGCAAATTAAAACAACATGGAGCAAATTGACACATTGTGTAGACTTTCCGTTCATCAAACTTAACAACCGTTATTTATTGGACTAAAATGACACAATCTATTTAATTAAGGGACAAAATCAAACAAATTAAACAACAGAAATCAAATTAACAGATTATGTAAACTATAAGAACCATTTACATAATTTATCCTTTCTTATTTTTCATGCTCATGAGACAAAAGTAACAAATAGGACGAAAAGTTTATGTTGACTGGCAGCATTCCCAAATCTTGAATTACTCTACTCGACTGGATATACATATTGCTCGCCATTACCTGAAATACGAAAATACAATTCAGGCAAAGCTACCCTGAGATTTATGGAGTTTTAGGCGAGGTTTGAAAGTGAGACTCTTCTATATATATCTTTTTGTGGGGATATAATTTTTGAATGACAACATGTGGCCGAGGTGTCATCGAAGTGCCAGTTGAGATGCCACGTGTCCTGGTCATGACGCCGAGATGATCTCAGCTAGGCCGAGGTTATCTGTATGTCTTTTATGCTTTTGATATTCTGTCTAGTGAGTTAAGCACTATTGGTTATCTTTGAGAGATATTGAGCACTGACTTGATCGTCGGAGTGCCCCCGGGTGGATGAGCCACCGCCGGAATCTTCTTTTTCTGTTGCAGGTCAGACATGTGTCATCTATTCTGCAAGTACTCTCCAGCTGAATTCTGAGTTGGCAGTGTGGTCGGAAAAATCACTCACATAATTTGGCGCCGTCTGTGGAAAAGAAAAGAGAATAGATGGCTAACGACGGACAGAAAGAGAAGGTCGGGGACGACACCCCTACTAAGAATGGGAAACATATTGACTCTGACGTTGAAGAAGTCAACTGCAACGAAGAGACTCGTGATAAGAATCACGAAGGAAAGGACGTCGACCAGGAGAGCGACGAACCAAAGAAAACAGACCGGAGCGGGTATTACAATGAGGACGACCTCTAGGTATGGAAAGATAGATGCCTGCAGAGGGACGACGAGATAAAGGGAATGGCGGACAAATTGGCGGACCTGCAAACAATCGTCAATTTCATGATGCAGAACAATGTCATGCAGCCACCGTTCCTACTACAAGATATGCCGATTCTAGCGGCCAAGAAAGGTGCCTAGAAAGGGGGGCAGAAAACGGTTCCTGCAGTCCCTCAGTATGGCGGGACCAAGGGACATTCTCACTGGCCTTCACGGGAGGTCGGGCATGGAGAATCCCAGAAGACACGATCTCGGCCTAGATGATTAGGTCTGAGAAGAGAAGAGCTCAGCCTAAAGTGAGCAGATCCCAGATTCCAACAAACAAAAGACCGAGGTGATGTTTAGCATTTGTTGAAACTTGAGAAAAGTTTACAAGTTGAAGTTAAACCGAGATGATGTTTAACACTTGTTGAAACTTGAGAAAAGTTTACAAGTTGAAGTTAAACCAAGATGATGTTTAACACTTGTTGAAATTTTAAAAATTTACAAGTTGAAGTTAAACCGAGGACATGTTTAACACTTATTGAAATTTATGAAAAATTTACAAGCTAAAGTTAAACCAGGGTCGTAATTAAAGGAAGGAATGATATAGGTTCCATCACTTCAGGATGCCGAGGTAATAGAACCCAGGGGGCAGTTGTGAGGATATAATTTTTGAATGACAACACGTGACCGAGGTGTCACCGAAGTGCTAGCCGAGATGCCATGTGTCCTGGTCATGACGCTGAGATTATCTCAGCTAGGCCGAGGTTATCTGCGGAGATACCCGAAACCGAGATAAGCGGATAAGGGACAAGAGTACTAGAATGGGAGAAGACTTCAGTTTGGGTAAAGATAAGACTCTTAAAAGGTTTATCCTAATCCTGCTGGGAGTCCAAGATTAGCAGTAATCCTAAGTCCATTACAGATAGGCTTCTATTGGGAGTAAGATTATGTTGGCTATAAAAGGGAGACACGCCCATGGGTCTAAGGTAGGTCTTTTATGCTCTGTCTAGTGAATTAAACACTATTGGTTATCTTTGAGAGATATTTTACTGACTTGATCGTCGGAGTGCCCCTGGGTGGACGAACCACCGCGGGATTCTTATCTTTCTGTGACAGGTTGTTCGGGCTTAATCTATCCTGCCGGTGTTCTACAGCTGAGTACTAGTTTGACAGTGTGGTCGGAAATTGACGCACACACTTTTTATAAAAAAGTTACAGATAAAATAATAAGTTATTAATAATTTTTTTATTATTCAGTAGCTACAAAAACATTTCTTACACATATAATTATTAAAATTTATTTTGATATATTAAGATACGAAAAAATTATTACAAAGACTCAAAAAAGATAAAATAGCGGCTTGTTATTTTATAGTTTAGCAATAATCAACACAAACAACATAATTCACTAATATCTGATAACGAAATCATTATGTTATTGTAATATAATATCTGATAACATAATCATAATTCACATGAATCACAATCCACTAATTATTTGATAACAAAACACAAATTATTGGGAAAAAAATGAGAGAAAAAATTAAGGTAAAATTATTCAATTAAATTATAAGAAAGAGAGAGGGCCAAAAAATTAAGAAAAAGAAATTAGGTTAAAATTATTCAATTAAAATATCATAAAGAGAGATGGCAAAAAAATTAAGATAAAGTTATTTCTATTAAAATCTTGACATTAGACTCTATTGGTACTCATTATATCATACATAGTTGTTTGGACTAATGATATAAATTTTTAATTGGGCCTAACAATGATTATCTATTTTTTTTTTTAATTTGACCCAACACATTTTTTTGAACAGCCTGTTAGATTGGGCCTCAAACAATAAAAAAAAATTGGACTTTAAACTTTATTATAATATAAAACTAATAAATTTATAGAGTCTTATTTTGAGCCAAAATTTGAAAACCCTAGGCACAAACTTTAGTAGCTTTAGCCAAGGGCTGACATCTCTAAACATGTTAGGCATTTTCCATAGAGAACAATATATATACATGAACTAAAACAACATAAATCAATCATTTGAGCATAAAATAGAGCAGGTTGCAAGTTTGGAGACATACTAAAATAATTAAAAAGTCAAAAAGTCAAATTTTCTATATGATTTTTCATAAAAAAATTAACTAAAATAGCTAGTTCTTATTAAGAAAAAAAGAAAAGAAAAGAGCATGTCAC
Organism: Camellia sinensis; assembly: GCF_004153795.1. Taxonomy (NCBI): domain Eukaryota; kingdom Viridiplantae; phylum Streptophyta; class Magnoliopsida; order Ericales; family Theaceae; genus Camellia; species Camellia sinensis. Next base: position 79,800 of record NW_021025298.1, read on the forward strand.
ATTTGGTTGAACCTCACCAAAAGAACACTTGTTTATGAAGGAGGTGGGTTCCCTTCAGTCTATAATTTAGATTGAAGGGTGTTGTTGGGATCGGTAAAACTCATTAGAGATTTCATTTGATTTTGATCAAGCACTTCGTGTATATCATCTAAAAAAAATTAAAAAGTCAATTTTCTTTATGCTTTTTCGCATGTTTTTTCATAAAAAAAAAAAATTTAAAAATTAATTCAAAAAACTAGTTTCCCCCCCCCCCCCAAAAAAAAAAAAAAAAAAAAACAATTTCAATTTTTTTTTTCAAAATACAATCTAATCATTATCAATAACCGGTACTTTAAAAATCAGATCAGAAAAAAATCAAATCAAATCACAAATATTTTTTTCATAAATAATTGTAAAGAAAAACCATTAAAGCAGTAAATAAAAG
>NW_021025298.1:100354-159230 GCF_004153795.1 Camellia sinensis
AATATATACAAAACTATGTATAAACAATGCAAATGAAAATGCAATGCAATTGAAACAATGCAAATGATATGCAATGCAATTGAAACGATGCAAATGATATGCAATGCAATTGAATCATGATCCAATCATGGGCGGTTCAAAGCACACAAATGTCAAATAGATTGATGGAGGTAACAAGTCCGTTTACCATAGCAAATGTCACACAAAACTATGAGTAATGTAGATGGACACAAGAACACGTAATTGGGTGGAATGACATAAGTGGGGAATGATCTGCTAACGAAAGAACATGATCCTAATGCAGGATGCAAAAATTACACTACAATGTAATATATACAATGGATATGGCATGTAGCTGAACCAAATCTTGCCTAGGAAAAGCATGTATACATACAAACCATGTCTAACACAGAAAAGGTGTCGCAACCCTCAAACTAACATACCAGCGTGGAATAGGCGCGTACACATGCAGAACTGTGCTTCGACGTGAAAAGATATGGGCACATACCAGACCAAGCTCAATCATGGAAAGGCACAAGCCGTAGGCGGAAGGTGATGCAATGAATGCGTGCGATCTAAAATGCAGTATGCACTACGTTTTAATGATGCGTGACAATACAATTATATATTTTGTTTTGTTTTTGTTTTTGGAATGCAAATGATGCATGAAATGATTGGAATACGTGATAACACGCGGCTTTAAAATACATATATAATGCAACTCATCAAAAGTCGTTCGGGCACGACAAACACCGAAGGACTTGCACCTTCAGAGGATTTAGGGTCTCCCAGACCGTATATAATGCAACTTATCAAAAGTCGTTCGGGCACGACAAACACCGAAGGACTTGCACCTTCAGAGGATTTAGGGTCTCCTAGACCGTATATAATGCAACTCATCAAAAGTCGTTCGGGCACGACAAACACCGAAGGACTTGCACCTTCAGAGGATTTAGGGTCTCCTAGACCGTATATTACCTGTGCGGCTTGCCTGGTTGCACCAGCCTCAAATGAACCGTACATACAATATCGTGCCTGAAAAGAAAACAAACTTAACAGGTATGATGTTATTAGCAACATGCATGACAATGAATTTGAAAATGCGTGACAACGCAAAGCAAGTGGGAAGCATAACAATGCTGTGAAGGCATAGTGATGTAAGTGGAGCATGCGGTCTACGCAGGCAACGAAATTGATCATAAGCATGCGGTCTACGCAAGTAATGAAATTGGGCAAACATGCGGTCTACGCAGGTAGTGAATTTGAACAAATATGTGGTCTACGCAAACAAAACATGCGGTCTACGCAAGTAACGAAATTTGAACAAGAGAATGCGGTCTATGCAAGCAAAACATGCGGTCTACGCAGGTAATGAAATTGAACAATTATGCGGTCTACGCAAGCAAAACATGCGGTCTACGCAAGTAATGAAATTGAACAATTATGCGGTCTACGCAAGCAAAACATGCGGTCTACGCAAGTAATGAAATTGAACATGTAATGACCCCAAAATGCGTACAGAAAGTCATCCTTATTTAATTAGGGGTTAATGTGTTTTAATTCAACTCTATCTATCGGAATTAAAGACTTATCTGCTGAGTTATGGAAACCTTTATTGTATCGGCTTGGAATTTTTTTTACCCTCCGCTCGAGCATGGGCTCATTTTTGACATTCTTAATAGTGTATTTGGAATGTTCTTACCTTATTTTGGGGTATTGTTTGAGGTGGTGGTATGATGGTAAAGTAAGATTGGACCAACGAATTTAATTCGAATAATTAACCTACGATCAGCCGTCATTCATTTGTCCTTTTCTTTTTCCACACTTTGAATTTAAATGTGAGGTTAGAACCATTGAAAATCTTATTTTCGGGGCTTCGATTTGGACACAAGAACGACCTAGAACGGAGTCCCGATGAGAGAGTTATACCCGTTTGAAGTTTTCACATCTGTGCTGGAAGCAGAGTCGCACGTGCGGGGAATAGCGCCGCACGTCCAGTCTGTGCGGGACAGCAGCTCTAAAAACGGGATTTTTGGACCATTTCTTGCAATTTATTTTCCTCTCTTCTTCTCCCCTCTTCCATGTCCGAAACCCTAGCTTCCAAAACCTTGATTTCCTCCACTTTTATCAACAAATCCTCCATGGATCTTGTATCAAGGATGGAGAACAAGAAAGGGTCAACATTTCCAACCGATTGAATTTCAAAATTGAGGTGGAATCTCATCCAAGCTCGCTCCTTTGTTTATTCTTCGAGGTAGGGGTTCTAGATCTCCTCAATACTTACATCTATGGATAGATTTATGGTAACTTCATTATATTAAAGCAAAAATCTTCATTTTTATCATCTAGGGCATATTATGAGATTTGGGGATTTAGAGTTTGAGATGTTGGAAGTTAAATTGGTGGGTTAAAATGATGAATTGTGAATCCTAGATGTAGAATCATTGGGAAAATTGGAATTAAAAGTGGAGATTTAATAAGTGTGAATTTTTGTTAAAAATCCTCATTTTTCTTGAAACCCTAGGTTAATTAATGATGATACCCAATGTTTTGGCCCAAATTGAAAGTAGAATAATGAAATTGAGGTGTTGAATTAGATGTGTTTAAGTTTAATTGGAATTTGGAAATATTTGGAAATTATGTTTAAAATTTGCGAATGAACTTTGTTATGAATATTGGAATTCATGCTAGCATGTGAAGGGAAAATTGGGGAAATAATCTATTAATGGTATGAATGATATGAACTTGGTTTTGGAATGTTGAAATGGGATTCAAAGATTTATTTCGAATTATGTTAAGTTACAAATGGTGTTGATGAACTAAATGTTGACTTTTGTTGAAGTTATGTTGTGTTGAATAATGCTGACTTGAATGGTGATGTACTATGATAAATGATGTTTGAATTACGTGAATTGTGTAGGGTCAGCTACAGGGGCGGACCAAGCACCTGAACGCTGTGTAGTAGTACTTTGATGTACCTTTAACCGTTAATAATTATTATTATCGATGTTATGGTCTTCGTCGTAAGAATTATGTTGACATCCGCAGGCATTCAAGCAATTATAGCACTTAAGCACTTAGCCTCATGGCAAGCATGCTAGACATGGCAACATCAACACTCACGCAATTATGCTAAAGCGAGTAAAGGCTCACCTAGTACTCCAAGCCAAAAAAGATGAAAAAGTTAGAAAGATGCATGATTCCTAACTATGCGATATGACTAATGTAACGCAAAATAAGTTTGCTATGATAATGTTTGGGCTAAATGCCAATAAGTTTAATGCCAATACATGTAAGAGCTAAAGGCCAGCAAGTCTAAATAATCAAGAAATGCTCTAGTTATGATATGTTACGTTTGAATTAATGAATTCATGATATCCTTAGCACATGGCCCTTACCCGGGGGTAATAATACCGTGGTTTAAATAATTAAGTTACAATTGTATGTACGTTACAAGTTCAAGTATATTACAAGTATAAGCATGTTACAAGTTCACGTATGTTATAAATTTAAGTATGTTACAAGTTTGAGTACGATACAAGCTTAAGTATGTTACAAGCTATGTTCTAAGTTTAAGTATGGTACAAGTTCAAGTATGTTATAAGTTTACGCATGGTACAAGTTCATGTATGTTACAAATTCAAGTATGTTACGAATATGACTTTTGATTTCTGCTTATGATTTAAGTATAAAAAAATATGTATGATTTGATTTCGTTTATGATATGACATGATATGTACGGTTTGGTCTGGAAAACCTATTAATTTCTGGTATGGAGCAAAGTGCTATATTGAACTAAGTGCTGTAATGCGAGTTACCTCTAGAATCCGTATGAGCCACCTCTTGAGTCCATACATATGTGAAAAATTATGAGGCTGAAAGCCATTCCAAGAAAGTTATGAGGCTTATGGCCATCTATATAAGTTGTTATGAAATGAAACAAAGTGCTACACGGAACTAAGTGCTACAATGTGAGTCACCTCTAGAATCCGTGTGAGACACCTCTTGGGTTCATGCATACATGTTTCAAGGGCCTTAGTGCCATATGTTACAAGGGCTTTATGCCACACGTTTCAAGGGCCTTAGTGCCATATGTTACAAGGGCTTTATGCCACATGTTTCAAGGGCCTTAGTGCAATATGTTATAAGGGCTTATAGCCACCATGTTTCAAGGGCCTCGTGCCACCATGTTTCAAGGGCTTATAGCCACCATGTTTATGTTGCAAGATTGAACCCAAGGGCATTATGTACTTAGCACAGAATCAGACTAACTATGTGAACTCTACATCTTTATATGCATTGCCCTGTGTTATGTTTCAAGTTAAGCATCGTTTTATTTATGTATTACTATTCACTGAGCCCGGCTCACTCTCTGTTATGTCTGTTTCTGTAGGTCACCAATCAGATGGTCAGTACTAGCCATGACGCTGCTTTCTTTTGTCAACCTTCGTGTGTCCAGGCACTATACACAGTCATTGATTTTGTTAAGCTGATAAGATGTTGGTTTGCTTTTTGAATGTCTATCTAAGAGTGATGTATATAGCTCTCATGTTTTTGTATATGCCCAATAATAGGGCTGGGTCTGTATATATGTATGTATATAATCGATGTTCAGGTGTATGTTTTAGATTTTATTTGTTTGTTAAAAGTTTGTGATCCTGGCATGATAGTAGTAGCTCGATGGAGTTTGTTTCCAGTGTCAAATTTTAATATTTAGTGCTTCCGTTCAGGCCCCATATATATAGATATAAAACAGGTTAAGTGTCCGTTTCTGAAGTGGTCATGCCCAAACTTCTAAGCGCGGGTTTGGGGCGTGACAGAACAATTATGCGGTCTACGCAAGCAAAACATGCGGTCTACGCAAGTAATGAAATTGAATAAACATGCAGTCTACGCAAGCAAAGAAAGTGATTACAAACATGCGGTCTACGCAGGTAATGTAATTAACATGCGGTCTACGTAAGTAAAGAAATTGATTACAAACATGCGGTCTACGCAGGTAGTGTAATTAACATGCGGTCTACGCAAGTAAAGAAATTGATTGCAAACATGCGGTCTACGCAAGTAATGTAATTAACATGCGGTCTACGCAAGTAATGAAATTAAATAAACATGCGGTCTACGCAAGTAATGTAATTAACATGCGGTCTACGCAAGTAATGAAATGGATTACGAACATGCGGTCTACGCAGGTAATGTAATTAACATGCGGTCTACGCAAGTAAAGAAATTGATTACAAATATGCAAAATGCAATGAGATGCTCAAAACCGCACGATGCGTTAGACAATGCGAATGCACAAAACAGTGCCATGGTTTGAAGTGCACAGGACAGTGCGATCGACTTGAAATGCACAAAACAGTGCGATTGATTTGAAATGCACAAGACAGTGCGATTGACTTGAAATGCACAAAACAGTGCGATTGATTTGAAATGCACAAGACAATGCGATTGACTTGAAACGCACAAAACAATGTGATTGATTTGAAATGCACAAAACAGTGCGATGATATGCGATACACATGGGGCAACTTTTGAGCTTTTGTAAAAGCTAAAAGGATATAAAAAGGATACACCTTGCACGAATTCGAGTGCCACGCACTGAAGACACAACCCGAGGTCAAAACGGAGGCCGGTTGAGCGTCGGAAATGCATTGTTTTGCACTCTTTTGAGCACTAAAGGCCCTGGACCCTACAAATAACTCAAACAATGGTGTAGGAGGATCCAAAATCACCGTAGGAGGTCACCGGATGACCACCGGCCATCAAAATGTATCACCGGCCGTCCACCGGCCATCATTCAATTCCATCGGAACAATATTCTGCCGGCCGGCACAAAATGTTGCCGACCGGCAAAAAGTTCCTGAGTCGGGGCAGATTCGACATTTCACCATGGGTGTTTTAAAATAGGGTTTCTAAACCCTATTTCTCACTTCCTCCTTTACCGAAATTCCACACCCTCTCTCTCTAGAGTGTTTTCCTCTCTTCTTTTCTCCGTTTCTTTGCGTTCTACGCCCGTTTCGTCGTCGGATTCGCGATTTTCTTCGCGTTTCGGACATTTTCGACCGAACAAATCTTTGTTTCGATGCCTCTTTTGCCGTTCCCACCTTTTTGGGGTTTGTTCCCCTCGCTTTCCTCTTGATTTCTGTACCCTTTTCACATCCCGCCCTTTTCGGCCATTTTCGACCTTCTCGGGGGTTGACTTTTCGGTTGACTTTCCATTTTCTAGCCCGGTTTTCCTCCCTCCGGCTATTTTCTCATCATTCTTGACATGGCGGATGACATTCCACGCTGTGGGACTCCCCCGGATCACGAGATGGATCCCGGGGTCGAGCTCCTACCTTTAAGCGAGCGCCCGTTCGACCCGGCGACCTACCGGCCGGCGATTCATGTTCTGCCCCCTGACAGACTGCGCCAGTTTCGGAGCTTCGAGAGGCACGTGCCACCCGAGCTATTACTGCGTGAGCCTACCTCCCACCTGCCCTTCGGCGCTTCTAGGTAACTCTCTTTTCTCTGCTTTACTTTCTGTAATGTAGGACACAAAACTGTCGTAGCTAGTTGTGCTCTTTAACTGCTTTAGCTCAGATACCCTGTATACTGTAGTTGATTGTAAACATACATGCAACTGATATCCGCTTGAGACTGAAACATGCACACACACTACACTAGCCCTGAATCACCCGAACACACGGCGCTCACTGTATTTCACTGCATACCCACTGGTACCCAATATTTACTTGAGTCTGAAAATATGCACACATGCTATACTGTACTGAACCACCCAAACACGTTGACGCATCACACGCTGTAGTTCACTGTAAGCATACCGGCACCCGGTATTTGTTTAAATCTGTCAAACTTGCACACATGCTACATCTGCTCTGAACCACCCAAACACGCTGACGCATCACACGCTATAGTTCACTGTAAGCACACCGGCACCCGGTATTTGCTTGAGTCTAAAAATATGCACACATGTTACATACCTATATGCTTCTTAGAACTGCATTTTGAATGTTGCCTTGCAATTGTTGTTTTCTGTTTACAGGGGGATTCCCATACCATCCGCGGGTATGGGAACACCGGTGCTCGGGATTGGTATGCCGAGGCTTCCCGATGCGGACCGTCGCATAGTGGACCAGGCGGGCTTCGGCGCTTTCTGCAGGGTACTATCCAGACTCACGACCTGCAGGCCCTTGCTCGCCGCTCTAGTGGAGAGGTGGTGGGACACCACCGACTCGTTCATTTGTCTGCGACGGGAGACATGACGATGACTCCCTATGATTTCTCGATGCTCACAGGCATCGGGGTAGGGGGTGATCCGATCCCCTTTGATACTGACATGGACGAGTGGACTGCCGCTCAGATCTATCTGCTTGGTGAGGTGCCACCTCTCGCGCGTCCTGGCTACGTCCGATATTCTTGGTTCGAGGTGCAGTTCAGGGTCCAGCCTACCTTTGTTGATGTAGCCCCGATGACTCCGGAGGCCGTGGAGAGATACGCACGCGGCTTCCTCATGTTCTTGTTTGGGACGACCATTTTCGCCGACCGGGCGAACACCTTGCCTCTTTGCCTGCTCAGCGCACTGGTGGACGTCAGAGACATCTTGCATTACGACTGGGGTGGCGCCGCTCTGGCCACACTCTACGGGTATATGAGCTCGGCTTCCCGTGGCAGCGGACAGTTGCTCGGAGGCTACTGGCGTGCTTGGGAGGTACGTTTCTTTCCCGCTTTTCATTTCTACTTTTCTATCTTCTGTACTTTGTACTGTATTCTGTATTGCACGTACTGTAGTCTGCTTTTCACTAACTGTATACTGCACACGCGGCACACACATACACTCTGCTTTACACTGACTGTACAATGCTCACACTGTACACTGTACGCAATACACTGCACAACACACGGCCCTGCCATTTCTGCTTTATTCTGTATTTTGCTTTATTTGATAGTCATATTGATGTTTTCTCTGCAGTTGTGGGTTTACGCCTACTTTCCCAGGCTTGCACCCGTGCCAGTCACGGAGACTCCTCTAGTCGTCCCTTTTTCGCGTCGCTTTGACGGGAGATGCACCCGGAGGCCGCGAGAGACATTTAGCTTCTTCTGCCGCTTCTTCGACACCATCACCCCTGCAGAGGTATGTTTTACTTACAGTTCATTTAAGCTTTGCCTTTCCACTGCATATTTCAATAACGGTAGATAACAAACTGTATTGCATTTTCAGATCACCTGGCAGCCTTGGGCTCCTTTGCTAGCCATGATGCGGGATCGGTTTGCCGATGCCGATGAGACCTTGCATTTCCGGATCTTACTGGAGGGCCCGGTGTGTCGGGCTTGGTACCTGGGTGAGTGTTTCCTACGCCAGACCCTAGGGTTACCAGAGCAGATAGTCCCGGTTCACCCTCCTGAGGACATGAGAGAGACCGAGAGGCTCACTACCGAGCAGATGGCCGATTATACTATCGGCTGGGAGGCGACCCGCTTCAGAGGCATCAGCGACTACCGAGAGGACGTGCAGACGTACATTATGCGGTCTCTGAGCGGCGGCCGCCGAGCTGAGGGAGCCAGGCCCGTGGCGCCAGCAGTTAGGATAAGAGCGGGAGCTGGAGCTGGAGCATCGAGGAGGGCTCGGGTCCGTGGCAGAGGCGGAGTTCAGGGAGGACGGGGGACTGGTTGGCCTATTCTGCCCACTTCATTGACTTTCCGAGGGCAGGGTGGGGCTACCTATCAGATCCCCTTCGCCCCTCCGCCGACTGATCACGAGTTTGTCGGTGTCCCAGACTTGCCTCTGGTATGTATTACTGTATTTTTGTACAGTCATTTCATTTCAGTTTATTTGATATTCCACAGAATATTGATGCATCTGATACTTTTGCAGGCTTCTTCTGAGTACACCCGGCAGTCATTGGAGATGAATGCCTCCATGATGGGGATGCTACAGCGGACCTTTGATCTTCTGGCCCTCTACAGCATTCTGATATGTTCTTCTGATCACGGCCTCAAATCGCTCACAAGCTGATTCACATAATCTGATGCACGGCACAACACCTGATACACTGATCTCACAGCGTCTGATACACTATATACACTGCATTCTGCACTGTACTCTGCACTGATAAACTGCTCACGGCATTCATACATTGTACTCATACACCGCATTCTGCACTGTACTCTGCACTGATAAACTGCTCACAGTATTCACACACTGTACTCATACACTACATTCTGCACTGATAAACTGTCCACAGTATTCACACACTGTACTCATACACTGCATTCTGCACTGATAAACTGTCCACAGTATACTGATGCATTTGCCTTTTATGTACTTTTTCAACCTCCCTTCCAGATTCCCGTGGTAGGAGGTGCTCCAGCTGGACCTTCCGTCCCCGCCCGAGGGAGAGATGAGGAGGGCAGAGTATTCCCCCGCACCAAGGCGGGGCATACTCATGTCAGGAGTAGTTCGCAGGCTCCCGTTCCTGATGATGACGATGATGATGATGACGAGTTGGAGTCGGAGGCGGAGGCAGAGTCGGAGGTGGAGTCATCGGAGGAGGAGACCGGAGGCGGCACTAGCTCAGGCTCTGACGACGATGTTGATGATGCTCCTGGACCTTCGTCTAGGAAGAGGACTAGGACAGACCGATAGCCCCCGGAGTCGCTTGACATAGATATAGATTTTTGTTGTTTTTTTTCTTTTTTGTACTTTTCCCTTTTGTTGGTAGTTAGATTACCTTGTACTGCCGCAGGCAGATTTTTGTTTTCCAAAACTTTGTACTTAAAAAAAGATTATGAAATGAACAAAATTTTTTGCTTAAAAAGTGTTACATTTACATATCTCATGTATTGCATCACATCCCATCATGTTACACTTCAATGTAAATGGTATTGATCCGTGGACTGAAAATTGAGCACTTGCACGGTAATAATCAGATAACTAAACAACCAACAGCAAAATAACCCAAGCAACCCACTGCCTGATTCAGGACACATAGCCCTTTACTCTACTAGGGATTAAACTGCATACAACCCGTAACACAGCATTTGGTTCATTCTGCACTCAGCAAATCCTGAGCGAACGGCCCAATCTGACAAGACGAAGCTCAAAGATGGAACCGGTTGAAGTTGAAGCACGCTCAAATATAGAGAATGGCACAGCATTCTGAGTATAAACGATTTTTGAACTTAAATAAGGGTTTTTCAAACCGGGGTATCTAGCCTACAACTGAACACAGCGGGGAGGACTCAAACAAAAGGGTACACGACCTAAACATAACGAGACACGCTCGGAAAAGACCTAAAACAAAGGTTGAGGCAAACAAAACAAAAGACGAGACCGACAAATCAAAAGACACGATACACAGACGCGTCAGTGAAGACGGGGGACCTCAGATCACGAGGAGCCAATTTCTTTGGGTATTGTTTCCCACCCTTTTCTCATTTGTGATTCTCACATCACTCTGGCACTCAAGCTCGGATTTTCTCTCAAAACCCTTTTTCCTCTCTTTTCTCTCAACTTACACCTCTCTATTCTTTATTCTCTCATTTTTCGTCCCTCCCCAAGGTGATTAATGAATGAATAGGAAGGTGTGGGTTCATGCTCAACACCGTTAGCTCACGGCTATTTCTCCTGGTGGGTAGAGTGCCCTTCTGGCAAGTATGTTGACGACGGGGGAGAGACAGAATGCCTGGCTCAACTGTGCCCTTAGTTCATCACTTTGACCATTTTTTGCGTTTTGGTTTTCTACTAAAATAGTTTTGATCAAAATGAGAGTCGGATTAACGTACTTGTTCGACTCTTGATTTGAAAACCATGCAAGTCAGGCTGTAAGCACTGAAAATTTTCCTTTCTGGGTCCAAGACAATGGTCCAATTTTGGAAAATGGAATAGTTTTTGAGAAAATAGTCAACCTTAGTAAAAATTTTCAAAAACTATTTTGCAAACAGTCAATGCTCAACGAGCATGGAACTTACTCTTTGAGATGCGCAACCTCGGATCGGAGGCAATGGAAAATTGCCCCTGGCTTAGGGGGGTGGATGGCAACGGAAAGTTGCCCCTGGTTTGAATGGCGACTCACGACGACTCATGGCAACAGAAAGTTGCCCCTTGTTTGGATGGTGCCACAGCAGTCCACAAACAGTCTTCATTGGTGGTGGTCGAACTTTTGGACAGAGAGATGACGAAGACGGTTATAACAAATATATGGACACAGTCACCTTGGAGGCGTCGGCGACTGGACTTTGGGATGAAATCGAAACCATTGTATGGACCGAGACGCTATGAAAGCGTTGGGGGCTGGACTTCATGATGAAGTTGCCTACGTATCCCAAACATGGGAATCAAGCCTTACGTAGTTCCGGTTAAGGTACACTCAGGTATTAACCTCTACACTATGTGTTTGTGTGCAATAGTAAGACACAAACACAATTAAAACACACACAAAGGTAAAAAGAGAGAGGTATAGAGATAAAATGTGTATGGATTCTAACCCTAGAACTCAAAAACCCTAATATGGCTGTCTAAACTCTCTATAATGTCTAACCCTAAGCAAGGGAGAGAAGGGCTCCTTCTTATAGAGCCTTTGTCTTGTAAAGCTTAACAGACAAGGTTCTAAAGAGAGAGATCCCTCCATACACGTGTATGGAGGGGAGCCAAATGCAAGACAGCTGTATATAAAATATCTGCAAAAGCAGATGAACAGTAGTCGGCTGCCCAAAAATGCCATTTTGGCAAAAGAGAGTGCCGACCGGTAACAAATAGTGCCGACCGGCAATATATATTGCCGATGGCAGCAAAAAACCAACCGTGGCCTCTGGCCATGGCCGGCTGGTGTGTGGGATGCCTCACTAGGCATTCGCTTGCCCCTCCAAGCAAAATGCAAGTGTTTGGTGCAAACCAGACACTAAACAGTCAAGTTCGGAGATCCTGAGGCAAGTGTGCGTAGCCGAGACCTCCGGAACTCCAAACAAACACAAACATGGATGATCACGAGTGTTCCAACGGTGACGTCGAAGTATTGAGGACGGTCAAAAAATGGGGTGTCTACACTTACATATTCTTTTTGTGAATAAGGGCAAGTTAATACCCAAATCCATACTATTAAAGTGGAGAGCATAGATTAATTGCAAATCATTTCTTGGCGGAAAGCTTTGCTTACTAAAATAAGGAATTCACCAAATTCATGAAAACTCCTCATCTAGTCATAGAACAAGGATGACAACAACCCTTTCTATGTTCAACAATGATTGAGAAGGGAGGTTTCAATTTCCTTTGACCCAAAATCTCGTTGGTTTACTTCCAAAATACTCATGAAAAGAGAGAACAACCACTTATCAACACACAAATCCATGGATCACTCACGCATCTTCATGAAACAACCCCTAACACTTATTGTCATTGAGTAAAGAAGTTGAAACATAATAGATTAATACATTGGGAAAGGGGGATAAGTGAAGATAAGTAGTGTTAATAAGAGAAAGAGTTATTCTACTTATTGAACTTGTGAATGGGTGGCTAAAACTACTTCAAGCACATCCACAAGGATCCAAAATACATAACAACTATGAATCTAAAGCTAAGGAAATAAAGAAATGGCTATTCAACTCAATAGATGGGTGGCTAAAGCTACTCCCTCCATATCCATGAGGACTTACCACAATCATTATGATGAAAGCAAAACTAAATTAAGAGTAGAGAGAAGATGATCCAAGGACCAAGGATTCACTTCTTGAGATGATGAGCCTTTTTGTTCACAAAACTCCCTCTAAGGTCCCTCAAGAGCTTTTAGGGGTGCTCTTTAATGTCTAAATTCATTTATCCAAAGCTTAGATCAAGATTTAACGAAAGAATGGAGTGTTAAGTTGAAGGTGGTAGATGAGAATGAAGAAGAGAGGAGCTCTCAAGCTTGTCTATCGTTGGGCAAGGTTTTTTTTTTCCAACCCTTTGAAAAGAGTTGGCGAGCTCTATATATAGAGCTTATGCCACAAGTATCTAAGATATTTATGGTAGGTAAGCAAAAAAAAGCTGAAATCCCCAAAATACTTTGTACCCGGAAACATTCAGCGGCCAAGCTTCTTAGTGATCGCCAAGTGCTTTCTTGGTTGGCCATCATTTGGTGTCCAGCTAGCCAGTGGGCACATCGTCAAATCAACAAAAGTAGGTTAGCTTGAATTGAAGGGAGACACATGCATTTATGAAGGACATCATCTTTCGTGTCATTTCCACTATATTCTTCGCTCTGTTTGTTTGAAAGAATAAAATGCCTTGATTATTGAAAATGAGTGTCAGAATATTGTGATAATGTCTAGAGTTGCACCACTAAAACTCATTTTTTTAAAAAAGGTTTTTTTTTGGTCGAAAAATATTTTGTCCAAAAACAGGTCGTTTAGAGGATTTAAAGCTCGATCCTTAGAACTTCTGCCGTGAACATTGCAAAGATTAACACCTTTTGTTTTTATTATCGGGGAACTTCAAAGGAGTGCCCAAGTCTCAAGGCTGGTAAAAAATGGGGTGTCTACAGTTGCCCCTCTTTGACAGAGCTCGGTGCGTTATCTCATGACGTGATAAATGTCAAAGGCGAAGATAACCCTTTTGACGAGACCGTAAGACTTGGGCAAAAATAAAAGCTGATAAAACTTGGTTGAACCGAAGGTTCTACGTTATCCCTTTGCAAGGAATCAAACCAACTGTTATTAGGGAACAAAACTGAAAATGCCATGCTTGGAATAATACATTTCGAAAAGATAAACTTACGTGACATATGTTTCCATGATTTAAAAAATATGGCTTAAGTGTACCACACTGCCAGAGTTTGATGACGCGGAATGCCATGGGAAGGGCGAGATGGAAAAAATAGATAAAGCTGCAAGAGATCTTAGCTTCCCTACTAATCCTATTGAGCTCGTATACATGTGACTAGATGGGTGATTTGAGGGCCCCCAAATCCCTCTTAAGCATATTGGAAGAGAGAGATCGCAGGTTGGTGGTTACTTCTGGATTTGAGCAGGGTAAACATTTTTTCTTTGTTTCTGCCACTACGCTTCACGTCTTTGTTCTGCATCTCATATCTTTCTCTCCCTTTTGCAAGATGTCCGAAGAGTGCGTTAATACTCCTTCGAACGGTTGACTGTTCTAGTTCTCATTAGTGCATAGAGAGATAGACTGCCTTGGCTGCTCATGGCATCAGGTACACTTACTCACTTTTCCCATAGTCCATTACTTGCAATATCTTTGATTCAAATTCTGCTTATTTGTTTCTAATGCCCTTACATCGCTTTTCAGTTTGAGCCGACTGGCTGTGGCTGCGGGGACCCTCCTCTGGCTAGAGAAGGAGAAGAGAGAGACGAGCCCTGCTGAGTTAGCAAAGGGCGAGTTGGATCATTGGGAAGATAGGGATGCTTCATGGTCGTCGTTAGATCAGAGCGAGATAGAGGTCGAGGCATGGCTCACCTTCTTCAAAGGAGACCTTGTGACTGGACTATGCTGGGTACATCCACCTCTGAGGGCGAGGGGGATGTGCTTAGTGCCGAGTATTCCTACTTACCGAAGACAGCGGTGATAGTGACACATCCCTTCCACGACCAGGATGAAGGAGGGCCATAGAGGGATTTGATTTTTGCCTTTTCTTTGTTTCTTTTTCTGCTTTGTTGTCATGAGCCTATGTAGCTTTGGAATAGGTCATTTTTTTCCTTGTCTTTTTTTTTTTGAAAAATCTTTGTTCTTTTGTAAAACTATGATCGGGTTGGACCCAACATTTATAAGGAAGAAAATATTTTGTTTTTGCATAACATGTGGTGAATTGGCACTTACACTTAGCACATAAAAGCACCTTATAAGAATTTTGAAATGAGAATGCATTGCTTTGAAATTAATTCTAAACCGGATAAAGAGCTTTTCAACCACCAAAAATGCAGGAATTACACTTTGATAAAAAGAAAACAAACGAAAAAAACAAAGCCTATAACACATATTAAACACTTGTTACAACCAAGGCAAGACTTAAAACAAGATCTTGAAAGACATCGCTTAGATTCGCTGGCCATCTGCAGCTTGCTATTCTATTTGGCAGAATTAAGACCCGCGTTGGGTTTCTAGATACCACTATGGTCGTGTTTCAATAAGGACGGCCAAATCCAAACAGTGCTGGGTTTAGTGAGATATAGTTATCATTGCACCTCCAATATTCCCAATCTCTTTATAAAAGGTTGCCCTTCACTGTTTTCTCCTGCAGAATAGGCCATATGTGGCTAATTTTTACCTAAGAGAGATCTTAGAGAGACTCCTCTGCTCTCAGGGGTAATAGGCTCAAGGATGAATGACCATTTTGGACGACACGGAAAAAAGTAAAACTTCAATGATTTTGACAAAATGCTATTTTCTCTTTGAGCCACACTCCACTTGTTTTCCATTCCTTCATGCTATTGCCCAATGTTGGGACCCATTCACTCATGTGTTGTCGCTTAGGCAACACAAGAGATTGTTGTTCCTACTCTCTAAAGATGTTTCAAAGCTGTTGATGGAAGTCTTACCGAAATTGAGGAGATATATACCCCAACCCTCGTTTCGGTATGTGCGGGCCTCTTTGAGATGGATGTTGTGGTCTTCTTTTAAACGAGGCTGGTCTTGGCCATACGAAGAGTTTGGTATGTACCTTGGCTTGATTCATCGCCTTTTCCAGCATTGGCGATTAGAAGTGACCTCTCCAGTGAGGTTACCATCAATACAAGCCCTTTTGCTTGTGCTTGCTCGCACCATTTATACTTGCCGCCTAGTTGCAGCGGAGCCATCATTAGGCTGATTGAAGTACACTCAACAACCTCAAGGAGGCGGCCAAAGCTCCATAGGTTGACACTGGTCCAAAACTTTAATGGGCTTGGAGTTTTCCAACTAGTGAGCTTCCCACAAAGGGGTTGTGGTGCAGTTGAGATGTTGCAGAGAATCGTGAATTGGAATTGCTTAGGCAATGTCCTTATGGTCTGACTTGCATGAGATGAGTTACACAGTGCTGGCCAACCAAGGATACAATTGATTTGGCTGAACATATTATGTTTTCTATTTCCCATTTAGGTTTTCAGACGAAGTTCGCGGCTGTGAATCAGACTCGTCTATGAGGTTTGAGTATTTGGCAGCTTCATTCTGACCTGCTGCTGTAAACACTTGGCTCAGATCTAAATCGCGGGGGCGAAAACGATTAGAAGCTCCTGGGCCCCGCTGTTAGCTCTTTAGTTGTGGCCTCTTCTTGGTGAATTGCTCTGTTTGGCTTGAGGAGGAGGCATAGGTTTAATCCTTCTAGCGGCTGAGACTTCTGAAAGTGTCAGCGCGGGACAGGGTAGAGGACTTCTACCTGAAGCTCGCTTTATCGCCTTGATTCATTGCTTTGACTTTTTTGCTTTTAAGTACTCGATATGTATTAAAAAGTTTTGATAACACGGAGAGTTAGATCAGCGTGTTTGCTTTCACTTCTTGTTGAAAATATAAGCTAATCAAAAGTTTATGGTATTTGAAAATTTCCCTTTTGGTCCAAGAGAATGGTCGAGTTTGCAAAAAGTTTAAATTTTGAGGAAAATCAAACAACTTTATATTAAAAACTTTCAAAACAAATTTCCAAGCGATCATTACCTAATTACATAGTGGAATTAAACCCAGATGTACAATCTGTAAATCGAATAGGAACAAGGCCAATACCAATTGCATTTCCCTTTACTAACACACTACCATTAACTCCATCTGCAATTGAATCTTCTGCGGAATTGAGATAGGACAATCGACAGACAGGGAGGTGGGACAGCTAAAGATAGACAGGACAATTGAGTTGTTTAAATGGTAGGGCCAAAGTTTGAAAATACTTACATCGTACTCCGTGCCAAAACAATAAACTAGTTAGCAAACATGCGTGATCCTAGTTCATGTCAAGTTGACTAATGCAGCACATGCAAGATGCAATTAGAGTAGGCTCGGCTAACCTAAACATGGCATGTGATATGCAACCAATTAATGCACGTATTCAATTTGGGATTGAAATACAAATGCAGTTAGAATGATGTACCGAACCCGGTGCACGCAAAACAAATGTATGGATGCACGCATGCATAGCATAAGGTATGCTAATCTGAACATGCCCTAATCTACCATATAAGCAGGTAAATAAAAGGGAAGGAAGAAATGGGGGTTGGAAGACATTCACACACTCACCCACACTTATTACAGATTTGCCCTCACCCGGAGGGACCACATAAATGATACAAATTAATTAACTATGCAAGCTAATTAAATATTACAAATTGCCTAATCAGTTAACAAACTAATTTAAACTAGGAAAAGCAGTAAACCGCCTCGGGAGGAGAGCCAGATGCAGCGCATGCTCGGGTCCTGCTCGGAAGTGCACGGCCATGCATAGTCTGCCTCTGTTTTCCCTGCTCTGCCTCTCTGAAGACTGCCAAAGTCTCAAGGATGCTTCTCTGGATACTGGGAATCACCACCGGCTGAGTAGAATTACCACCGGCAGTGAATTGTGGTCACCGGCACAAAATGAATCCATCGGCTGGTGATTTACTGCCGGTCGGCAATGTATACTGCCGGTCGGCAAAGAATGCCTGCAGAACCTGCAACTCACAGCAACAGAGGACAGAACTTTCATGGCAATTCAATTCAAGCAATGTATGCACCAATCATGTCCCTTATCGTGTTAATGACTCAAAGGGACACGCTCCTTGGTTCTCGGACCATCAATCACGCATTTCCATGCGTGATGGCCCAAGGGACCAAGTGTGCAACTTTCATGTCAAATGAAATGCAAACCAAACAAATGAACCAAGGCCCAATTCTTATCACCAAGTCAAGGAACAAGGCATGCATGCAAGATGCAATGCAACTTAGGCATGCAAGCTAAGGATGCAACTTGGCATGGCAAGACACTTATGCAAGCATGCAAGCAAACATGAGGCAATGCAAACTGATGAAAATGTGGACTTATACATGATTTAGGCAACTCTAAATAGGCCTAAAACAGTGGCCCCAAAACCAAGGAATTGGGATCAAACATACATACACACATGCAAGTAAGTTGGACCAATACTTAGGCATTAAATAAACAACTCTAAGGCACACTTGAAAAGGGAAATCATGGACAATTAGCATGCAACATAAGCTTTGAAAATCATGTTAAAACATGGTGCCAAACCAAGCAACAAGGCAAGCTAAACATGCAACAATGCTCCAAGCATTCAAGGCTCACCAAAGAGGCAATGGACTACACTTAGTACAACCACACATGGCAGGACTTAGGCAACCAAAAACAGAGTTTTAACACATGAAACTAAGCCCAAAAGACCAACTAGATAGCATCTAGATGGTTTGAATTTAAAGGCATGCATAAATGCTAAAACATGGAGCATGCAAGGCAAGCTTCCAAAGCTTCAAAGAGGCATCCAAGGCAAACATATGGGCATGCCAAAGGGACTGAAATAACATGTAGGGTGGTTCCAAACCACCGAAATGATGCAAGCAACACATACTACACATTTACATACTTGAAGCATACTAGCTCAAATACAAAGGAGCTATACTACGCATGCCAAGATCAACCCAAACAACTATGGATAGACCTAAAACATGGCAAAATGAGCACAAAACGTTCACAAGGCTAAACCTAAAACATGCTAGAGCAAAGGCTAACAACCCAAGGCATATTAAGGCAATAACAAGGCATTACATGGTAGGTATGCCAAGTATGCATGGTGTACCAAAACCAACACACAACAAGGTTATATCATGGCATAATAAGCATGGAAAACAACCAAGACATGATCAATACACACTCTAACATGATGCTCCCTCAAGAGGCCAAAAAGGGTCCCTTTCAAGGACAACAAGGAGAGGGGGTGGCCCTCCCCTTTTGGAGACTTCAAGGCACCATCTCCACCACTGAAATCCCTCAAGATTTCAGTGGTGAAGTGGCCCAAACATCAAAGTCTCGAAATTCACTCAAAATAGCACAAAATGGGGCCTTTCAAGGCCTAAGAGGGGTCAAACACCTCCAAACCACAAAACACTCTAAACAAACTATTTAGAGGGCCTAAAAACAGAACTTTTTTGTATTATACACCAAGCTCAAAAACAATTTTAAGATAGGTAAAAATACAATTCAAAAATGGGGAATAAAAGGGAAGTTTCTCACCCTTGTAGATCACCTTCACAAATGATGCTCCAACAACCCTCTTTGGCTTGAATCCAGCTCCGAAACACCAAAACCAGCCTCTTAGAACCTCAGTAGCTAAGAGAAGGTGAAACACTATGTGTTTGTGTGCAATAGTAAGACACAAACACAATTAAACACACACAAAGGTAAAAAGAGAGAGGTATAGAGATAAAATGTGTATGGATTCTAACCCTAGAACTCAAAACCCTAATATGGCTGTCTAAACTCTCTATAATGTCTAACCCTAAGCAAGGGAGAGAAGGGCTCCTCTTATAGAGCCTTTTGTCTTGTAAAGCTTACAAGACAAGCTTCTAAAGAGAGAGATCCCTCCATACACGTGTATGGAGGGGAGCCAAATGCAAGACAGCTGTAATAAAATATCTGCAAAAGCAGATGAACAGTAGTCGGCTGCCCAAAAATGCCATTTTGGCAAAAGAGAGTGCCGACCGGTAACAAATAGTGCCGACCGGCAATATATATTGCCGATGGCAGCAAAAACCAACCGGTGGCCTCTGGCCATGGCCGGTGGTGTGTGGGGATGCCTCACTAGGCATTCGCTGCCCCTCCAAGGCAAAATGCAAGTGTTTGGTGCAAAACCAGACACTAAACAGTCAAGTTCGGAGATCCTGAGGCAAGGTGCGTAGCCGAGACCTCCGGGAACTCCAAACAAACACAAACATGGATGATCACCGAGTGTTCCAACGGTGACGTCGAAGTATTGAGGACGGTCAAAAATGGGGTGTCTACACTTACATATTCTTTTTGTGAATAAGGGCAAGTTAATACCCAAATCCATACTATTAAGTGGAGAGCATAGATTAATGCAAATCATTTCTTGGCGGAAGCTTTGCTTACTAAAATAAGGAATTCACCAAATTCATTGAAAACTCCTCATCTAGTCATAGAACAAGGATGACAACAACCCTTTCTATGTTCAACAATGATTGAGAAGGGAGGTTTCAATTTCCTTTGACCCAAAATCTCTTGGTTTACTTCCAAAATACTCAATGAAAAGAGAGAACAACACTTATCAACACCAAATCCCATGGATCACTCACGCATCTTCATGAAACAACCCCTAACACTTATTGTCATTGAGTAAAGAGTTGAAACATATAGATTAATACATTTGGGAAAGGGGGATAAGTGAAGATAAGTAGTGTAATAAGGAGAAGAGTTATTCTACTTATTGAACTTGTGAATGGGTGGCTAAAACTACTTCCAAGCACATCCACAAGGATCCAAAATACATAACAACTATGAATCTAAAGCTAAGGAAATAAAGAAATGGCTATCAACTCAATAGATGGGTGGCTAAAGCTACTCCCTCCATATCCATGAGGACTTACCACAATCATATGATGAAAGCAAAACTTAAATTAAAGAGTAGAGAGAAGATGATCCAAGGGACCAAGGATTCACTTCTTGAAGATGATGAGCCTTTTTGTTCACAAACTCCCTCTAAGGTCCCTCAAGAGCTTTTAGGGGTGCTCTTTAATGTCTAAATTCATTTATCCAAAGCTTAGGATCAAGATTTAACGAAAGAATGAGTGTTAAGGTTGAAGGTGGTAGATGAGAATTGAAGAAGAGAGGAGCTCTCAAGCTTGTCTATCGTTGGGCAAGGTTTTTTTTTCCAACCCTTTGAAAAGAGTTGGCGAGCTCTATATATAGAGCTTATGCCACAAGTATCTAAGATATTTATGGTAGGTAAGCAAAAAAAGCTGAAATCCCCAAAAATACTTTGTACCCGGAACATTCAGCCGGCCAAGCTTCTTAGTGATCGGCCAAGTGCTTTCTGGTTGGCCATCATTTGGTGTCCAGCTAGCCAGTGGGCACATCGTCAAATCAACAAAAGTAGGTTAGCTTGAATTGAAGGGAGACACATGCATTTATGAAGACATCATCTTTCGTGTTCATTTCCACTATATTCTTCGCTCTGTTTGTTTGAAAGAATAAAATGCCTTGATTTTGAAAATATGAGTGTCAGAATATTGTGATAATGTCTAGAGTTGCACCACTAAAACTCATTTTTTAAAAAAAGGTTTTTATTTTGGTCGAAAAATATTTTGTCCAAAACAGGTCGTTTAGAGGATTTAAAGCTCGATCCTTAGAACTTCTGCCGTGGAACATGCAAAGATTAACACCTTTTGTTTTTATTATCGGGAACTTAAAAGGGAGTGCCCAAGTCTCAAGGCTGGTAAAAAATGGGGTGTCTACAGTTGCCCCTCTTTGACAGAGCTCGGTGCGTTATCTCATGACGTGAGTAAATGTCAAAGGCCGAAGATAACCCTTTTTGACGAGACCGTAAGACTTGGGCAAAAAAATAAAATGCTGATAAAACTTGGTTGAACCCGAAGGTTGCCTACGTATCCCTTTGCAAGGAATCAAACCAACGTAGTTTAGGGACAAAATGAAAATGCCATGCTGGAAATACATTCGAAAAGATAAACTTACGTGACATATGTTTCCATGATTTAAAAATATGGCTTAAGTGTACCACACTGCCAGAGTTTGATGACGCGAATGCCATGGAAGGTGACGAGATGGAAAAAATAGATAAAGCTGCAAAGATCTTAGGCTTCCTACAATCCCTATTGAGGTCGTATACATGTGACTAGATGGGGTGATTGAGCAAATCCCTCTTAAGCATATTGAAGAGAGAGATCGCAGGTTGGTGGTTACTCCTGATTTTGAGCAGGTAAACATTTTTTCTTTGTTTCTGCCACTACGCTTCACAGTTTTGTTCTGCATCTCATATCTTCTCTCCCTTGCAAGTGTCCGAAGAGTGCGTTAATGATCTCCTTCGGACGGTTGACTGTCTAGTTCTCATAGTGCATAGAAGATAGACTGCCTTGGCTGCTCATGGGATCAAGGTACACTTACTCACTTTTCCCATAGTCCATTACTTTGCAATATCTTGTTCACAATTCTGCTGTATTTGTTCTAATGCCCTGTATCTTTTCAGTTTGAGCCAGTACTGGCTGTGGCTGCGGGACCTCCTCTGGCTAGAAGAAGGAGAGAGAGAGAGACGAGCCCTGCTGAGAGCTAAAGGGCGAGTTGATCATGGGAGAGATAGGGATGCTCATGGTCGTGGTAGAGGCAGAGCGAGATAGGGTCGAGGCATAGCGCTCACCTTCTTCAAAGGAGACCCTTGACGACTATGCTGGGTACATCACCTCTGAGGGCGAGGGGGATGCTAGTGCCGATATCCTACTTACCGAAGACAGCGGTGATAGTGACACATCCCTTCCACGACCAAGGATGAAGAGGGCCATGAGGGATTGATTTTGCCTTTCTTTTGTTTTCTTTTTGCTTTGTTGTCATGAGCCTATGTAGCTTTGGATAGGTCATTTTTTTCCTTGTCTTTTTTTTTTTGAAAACTCTTTGTTCTTTGTAAAACTATGATCGGGGTTGGACCCAACAGTTTATAAGGAAAGAAAATTTTGTTTTTGCATAACATGTGGTGAATGGCACTACACTTGCACATAAAAGCACCTTATAAGAATTTGAAATTGAGAATGATTGCTTTTGAATTAATTCTAAACCGGATAAAGAGCTTTCAACCCACCAAAATGCAGAATACAACTTGATAAAAGAAAAACGAAACAAAAACAACCTAATAACACATATTAACACTTGTTACAACCAAGGCAAGACTTAAAACAAGATCTTGAAAGACATCGCTTAGATTCGCTGCCTCTGCAGCTGCTATTCTATTTGGCAGGAATTAAGACCCGGTTGGGTCTAGATACACATGGTCGTGTTTCAATAAGGACGGCCAAATCCAAACAGTGGCTGGGTAGTGAGATATAGTTATCATGCACTCTCACATATTCCCAATCTCTATAAAAGGTGCCCTCTCACTGTTTTCTCTGCAGAATAGCATACTTCTAATATTTCACTCTAAAGATGGAGATTTTGCTTGGTAATAGGCTCAAGGATTGAATGACCACTTTGGACGACACGAAAAAAGTAAACTTCAATGATTTTGACATAAATGCTATTTTCTCTTTGAGCCACACTCCACTTTGTTTTCCATTCCTTCATGCTATTGCCCAATGTTGGGACCCATTCACTCATGTGTTTCGCTTAGCAACACAAGAGATGTGTCCTACTCTCAAAGAGTTTCAAGCGTTGATGGAGTCTTACCGAAATGAGGAGATTATACCCCAACCCTGTTTCGGCTATGTGCGGGCTCTTGAATGGATGTGTGGTCTTACTTTAAACGAGGCTTGGTCTTTGGCTCATAACGAAGAGTTGGATGTACCTGGCTTGATTCATCGCTTTTCCAGCATTGGCGATAGAAGTGACTCTCTCCAGTGAGGTTACCATCAATACGCCCTTTGCTTGTGCTTGCTCGCACACTTTATACTTGCCCCTAGTTGCAGCGGAGCCATCATTAGGCTGATTGAAGTACTCAACACCTCAAGGAGGGCCAAAGCTGCATAGGCTTGACACTGGCCAAAACTTTAATGGGCTTGGATGTTTTCCAACTAGTGAGCTTTCCCACAAAGGGGTTGTGGTGCAGTTGGATGTGCAGCAGATCTGCAATTGACATTGCTTGGCAATGTCCTTGGCTTGACTTGCATGAGATGAGTTACAACATGTCTGGCCAACCAAGGATACAATTGATTGGCTTGACATATTATGTTTTCTATTTCCCATTTAGGTTCAGACGACAGTTCGGGCGTGATCAGACTCGCTCTATTGAGGGGGTTGAGTATTTGGCTTCATTCTTGACCTGTGCTTAACACTTGGCTCAGTATCTAAATGCTTGGAAAACGATAGAGCTCCTGGCCCCCGCTGTTAGCTTTAGTTGTGCTCTTCTTGGTGAATGCTTGTTTGGGCTTGAGGAGGAGGCATAGGTTAATCCGTTCCTAGCGGCTGAGACTTCTGAAAGTGTGGGGAACAGGTAGAGGACTTCTACCTGACTCGATTATGCCTTGATTTCATTGCTTTGACTTTTTGCTTTTAAGTACTCTGATGTAAAAAGGTTTGAATAACACGAGAGTTAGATCAGCGTGTTTGCTTCACTTCTTGTTTTGAAATCAAGTAATCAAAGTTATGGGTATTGAAAATTTTCCCTTTTTGGTCCAAAGAATGGTTCAGTTTGCAAAAAGTTTAAATTTTGAGAAAATCAAACAACTTTATTAAAAACTTTCAAAACAAATTTTCACAAGCGATCATTACCTAATACATATGGAATTTAACCTCAAGATGTACAATCTTAAATCGAAAGGAACAAGGCCAATACAATTGCATTTCCCTTTACTAACACACTACCACTTAATCCATCTTGCAATTGAATCTTCTGCGGAATTGAGATAGGACAATCGAGACAAGCGGAGGTGGGACAGCTAAAGATAGACAGGACAATTGAGTTGTAAATGGTAGGGCCAAAGTTTGAGATGAAGTTGCCTACGTATCCCCAAGATGGGAATCAGGCCTTGCATAGTTCACGATTAAGGTTCACTCGGGTATTAACTCTCTTCTTTTGTGCTCTAACTTTTGCCAAAGCCGTCCTTTTGGGTTTTCAGCATTGCGAGCTCTATTGCATTCATTTTTACTTTTCCATGCTCTTACTTTTGCCTAGGTCACCCTTTCGGGTTTTTTTTCCTAGTGACCCTCTCAAGGATAGTACTTTTTCAATTTGTCCATGTTGATCGGTTGTGAGAACTCCAAACCATCCAAATCCATGAGAATGATTGCTCCTCCCGACCAAATAGATTTGATGATGTAGGGACTGGTCCAATTGAGACGGAACTTGCCCCTAAGGTCGTGGATATGAGCTCGATTGTCTTTGAGCACTAGATCTCCCTCTCTCAAATTTCCAAACTTGACCTTCTTGTTAAATGCCCTAGCAATTCTGTACTGATACCCTTGGATGTGATACAATGCCTTCAACTTCATCTCATCAAACAACATTAGTTCTTCGAACCTATTTTGTTGCCAATCTACCTCTGTTATCCGACACTCAGCCATAATTCTCAAAGTCGACACCTCAATTTCAATCAGTAAAAATCTCCATGGTTAACCAATAGTGACCTTGTCTGAGGATCTTCCTGACTAGATTAGACCATCCATGTGTGCTCTACACTCTCCTCCGTCAATGTCTTCCATAAGGTGTTTCGACTTCCCATCTTCTACACAGTTTTGTGCCTTTCCAGATGCCCCCTTCTATATAACTTACTTCTGCAAATAATGAATTAGATGACTAAATGCCATATTCCCCTTTTATCTTTGGCATTTGCCCCTTGTGGATACATGTCATTCTTTAGAAAGTTCCAAATGTCATGTAACCAAGGATTCTTCTCCCAAACTTCTTCTATTGCAGCTATTGTTTCGTATGCGAGCGCATACTTTTGTTCAATAATGATCGGGCACATCTTGACCCCAATCGGTATTTCCACTATAGCGATCCCGGGTTTTTCCCCTTGTGTACAGTGATCTGGACTTGTTTTCGTGGATGTTAGTAGTTGCTTATGTCTTGTTTGCATCCTTTCGTACTTTGTATTTGAGTTATAGGATGTGTTGGGCAGGTTTGTTACAGGTTGGTTGAACTTAGAAACCAAAAGTAGTTGCCCAGATTTTTGCCTTCACGCTCGAGCGGGCCCTTCGTGGTTGCTTATCCGCTTGAGCGGGTGTTTTGACGCTCGAGCGTGATTTTCCATCTCTTAGTATTTCCTCTGCAGTGTTGGACGCTCGAGCGGGCGTTTTGACGCTCGAGCGTGAGTTTGTGTGTGATGCTCGAGCGGGGAGTTTTACGCTCGAGCAGGGACCTGGTTCAGCAAAAGTTCTGGGAGTGTGTATCCGCCGCTCGAGCTGGAGTTTTGACGCTCGAGCGGAAGTCTGTGAGTGACGCTCGAGCGGGGTTTTCCACGCTCGAGCGGGGCGATTTTTATAACAACTTCGGGATTCCATTTTTGAATCACTTTTTCACATCTCTTCTCTCTCTTACTTTTTCAAAAGACACCATTGGAGAGCTTCTCTCTCTAAACCCTTCCCTTCTCT
This sequence comes from Camellia sinensis, assembly GCF_004153795.1. NCBI lineage: Eukaryota > Viridiplantae > Streptophyta > Magnoliopsida > Ericales > Theaceae > Camellia > Camellia sinensis. The sequence continues at coordinate 126,562 of NW_021025298.1, forward strand.
CTAGGTATTGATCTAGTAGGAGTTGTTTCCTCACCTTTGGCCTTTACAAAAGTTGTGTTGATCGTCGAGGGCTACGTTTTGATCCGAGCATATTGAGTTTTGGAGCACTTTGAGTTTCGTCATCTTCTTCCTTTGATCTCCGAATTTGAGGTAGGGATATCTTACTCCTTCTCATGAGTTTTGTCTTTGAATTTTAGCATTTTGATGAGTTGGGGATTGTTGGGTAATATTGAGAAAGTTTGGGCCTTTGTGTAATTTTACAAAAGTTGGGGTTTTGTTTATATTAACTTATATGCATGTTTGGCATAGAGAAATGAGATCAATATTGGATTATTAGTGAAAATGGAACCTTAGGGTTGTGATGTTAATTATGGGAAATGTCCTAATTACATTGATAAATTAATTGGTATAATTAATTTGAAGAAAAGAGGAATTGAATTGAGAATGTTGGAATTGGATGTGTATGGGATTAAAGGGTGTAGCTAGATTCATTCATCGCTCACCTAGTTGAAATGCTGATTATATACCCATTTGGTGCATTTATTTTCGGTATAGAAATAACTGCTTTGGGCTATCAGTGGAGGATAGTCTTGATTGTTGTAGACAATGCATGATGATTAGGCAAACTAAGACTAATCGATTGAGTATGCTACCGAATATAGCGACTGGAATAATACATCAACTTTATGTATTGATTGATTGTATATGATCCATGTTTATATACATGTGTTGTGTGGGAGAAGATAGGGGATGTACTCCACGGTTTAGGGGAAGATAAGGGATGGACCTTCTAAACCGGATTTTGTGTGACATTGATACAGCACTACAATGTGTATCAAATGTTGATTATGGAAGTGTTCGAATTAATTTGATATAGCACTAAAATGTATATCGTTATCAATTGTGATGTATAGAAGTGATTCTATGTTATGTTATGTTGATACAGCACCGAAATGTGTATCTCTCGTAAAGTGTGGAAATGGTTTATGTGTTATTGATACAGCATTAAAATGTGTATCCGTCATGAATTTTGAAAGTGTTTTAAAGATGAGTCTTAACCTCATTAATTTATTTGGCTAGGTGTTGAGCCTTGTTTTCAAACTCAAATTTGAAAAGAAATGGGACATGAAGCGTAACATGGACTTAATGTCATGAAACCGGAATGTGATATATGTGGATGTATCTGTGTTGACCATCTATTAACTGCTAATCTCTTAGTCATTATTCATAGTTGGTTTAGTGTATTGCTACTGGGCTGTGGCTCACCCTTTATGGCATATCATTTTCAGGTATAGGTAGCATGCCACCTCTAAGGACATAGCTTGGGAGACTAGAGGCAGACAGCCTTTTGTCGTTTTGTTATCTTTTGGATGTATTACATGTAAATTCAAGCCAAGGGCTTAATGTGTATTTGAGTTAGTACTCTCCTTTTTGTAACCAAGTGTTAACTTGGAAAGCTGTAAGCCCGAAGGGCATTTGCTTTTGTTGTTAACATGTAATACTCATTGTAATGAACTACCCTGATGAATAGAAGAGTATTTATCTTTTATATCAGTGCATGTCTAAATTGATGGGTTTTAATGTTATTATTTTGAGGGCATTACATCCACCATTGAAGCCAACTTGCCAACGCGTTAGCAAATCGATTGTTTTCTCTTAACAAGTGTGTAAATGTCAGCTTTTCAAACCTCAAAATCAGGATGTCCAGGGTCTAGTGATAAACTTTCATTTTCTCTTCTTTAACCTTTCCATCTCTATTGGCTTGGGAAACAACCAGATTCGAATCTCTGATGACATCCAACTTATTGCCCCTAGTTCTGGGGTAGCTTCTAATCCAACAATACACGCCTCATACTCTGTTTCGTTGTTGGATACCTTGAAATAGAGTTTGAAAGCTAGGGGTACATGAGAACCATCAGGTACTATAAGGAACACGCCTATTCCATAACTATGTTGGTTGGCCGCCTTGTCAAAGTACATTTTCCACGTCTCTTCTTTTACTTGCAGGATCTCCTCATTTGGAAATAGGTACTCTACATCTTTGTCCTCCTCAACTGGGTGGTTTGCTAGAAATTCCGCTACAGCCCTTCCTTGAACTGACTTGTGAGTGACATATTTAAGGTCGAGCTCAAAAAGAAGAAACAACCAACAAGCTAGTTTACCTGTAAATGCTTGTTTCTTGAAGTGATAGTTAATGAGATTCAATCTTGAAACCAGAATTATCGAATGGGCTAACAGGTAGTGTCTCAACTTCCTAGTGGCCCAGACCAAAGCTAAACAAGCCTTCTCCAGAGGAGTGTAACGGTTCTCATACTCTAGCATCTTTTTACTTAGATAGTAAATGGCATTCTCCACCTTAGCGTCTGACTCTTGTGTAAGCATACATCCCATAGTTGACTCCGTTACTGACAGGTACATGATCAGCAGCTTTTTCGGCTCTGGAGGTGACAATACAGGCAGATTCTGCAGATATTGCTTAACTTGTTCGAAGGCAAACTGACATCGATCATCCTATTGGAATTTATTCCCCTTTTTCAAGAGACCAATTCTCAAACTCTATACAACAACGTTCCTCTGTCGTCACAAGCTCAGGTGAAAATCTAGAAAGACTAGTGAAAGGTGCCTCAAATTCAGCTACAAGTGTGTTTAACTGCTTGAGCTTCAGAAACTGATCTCTCAACTTCTCCCTAGTAGTGGGAGGCAAAAACTTGTCCTAGAATGCATTGGCAAAGCCCCCAAAGTCACTCCAATGTGCCCACGCACATATTTCCACCATTGACCCTCATCTCCCCTCAGCTGGAAGGATGCCAAGGTCACTTTCAGCCCATCGTCCTCGATGCCAAGCATCTCGAACGTTTTCACCATTTGCTCGAGCCATTCATTTGCTTTCAAAGGCTCTTTTAGATCACCCAAAAACTCATTTGGATTAGACCGAAAGAACTCCCTTTTCAAGAAAGACAGCCCTATCTCAGCAACATGGGCCTGGACTTGATTCTCAGCTCTGAGAATGTCCATAGATTCCCGCAAAGCCCCTACCATTTCATGGGCCAAAGTGCCCATGGCCTACTGATCCACTGGTTCAGCCACATTGGCTTGACCAACTCCTTCCTCCTGTGTCGGAATTTCATCTGGTAACAGCACTTTCTACCGTCTAGGCTTGCCATGCCAACCACCACCACGTCCTAGCATCCTAATAAAGGTAACACGACCAATTAACACATTCACAAATATGTCGAAACTAACTCACTCATGTCCTTATATAGTGGGCAATAATTAATTCACTCCACATAAGCACATAATCCCATAAACACAAACAAACTTCCTTTCTATATAATGATTGTTCCGCAATGTTGCCAAAGTTCCAATTAGAAATAGCAGTGATCAAGTGTTCTTCCAACAGGACTTCTAGAAACCCGTAGACCCAATCAATATCTTAGAAATTAAATTCCATACCCACTTAGTCACATAAGCATGTTATCACATAGCATACCATACATACAATCATCTCTATCAAGCGAGATAAACCCATTGTGGTAAGAACCACTTCCCACGTACCAAAAGTATTCAAACCTGGTACACTCTGATAACAAGTTCTAACGTCCCGAAATAATAATGATATCCCATTTCACCATATACAATAAATGACGATACATTTCCAAATGATTACCTTCAATTCATATAAATTGACTGTACAAAATGTGACATGCAGTTATATATTCATAAGCCCTAATCATGAATCTATAGCATATGTGACATATGAACAAAATGGAATAAAAGTAGAACAGACAATTAAATGCCATAACAGCTACAACTCTCCAAGCAATGCTTGGTCACATCAAAAGTGAGTTTCAACTCAATACAAATAAAGCCCTAGGCTTGTTACAAAATAATTACAACAAATCACAAAATGAAGCCTTCAGCTCCAAGCCCTCCAAAGCTAAGTTCTTAGAGGAGGCATATATCATCAACACTAGAAAGTTGTTTTCCACATAGGATGAGCCAAAGCCTAGTAGAGATACTACGGCATAATGTATGAATCTTAACGAAGTCATAAGGTGAATGCACATGGCACGCCCTTGTAAAACAATTCCACATTTCCATCTCAAAATAATGCAATGCCAGATTATATATAAATTCATGAAATAATCTTTGAACATTAGTAACATGGCAGTGAATACAACGCATTGTGAATCTCTACACAAGTACAACCTTTCACGAAAATTTCGTTCGTAGGAAACCGTGAACTGGCACCCATGTAAATATAGGCTATACAAGCACTACTATTGCCATAACATGGAAATTTTGTCCGCGGGAATCGGCACCCATGTATACGACCATTTTTTAGGACTTTCATCATGGACACACATACCGACTTAATTTGAAGGAACCACAATAGTTACTCAGATTCACCAAGGTATTCATCCCTTTCCCTCAAAACAATTCATTTTCAATGATTAAGTATGCAACAATGCTCAATGTGATACGGATAAGGAGTTTGTTTCGGTTCATCTAATTCGCATGCAATTTCTACAACAATCAAAGTTATCCTCCACCGATACCCTAAAATAGATATTTCTAATAAATAGAAAGTTTCAATAACAATAAATATATTTTCCATCATTTCCAAGATGTGAGCGATGTTACATATCATCATCAATATCCACATTTCTCCCAATCTTATAAAAACCAACATCATTTTTCATTGTTTTCCAACACAAGCCAAAACCCATGGTTTTAGACCAAAACCTCCTTTTCTTTCAAAATCACGTTTGAGTAAAGGAAAACCACTATTTCAACATATCTCAACCACCAATACAAAATCATAACATTGTTCAAGAACCCATTTGAAAAATCTCTCTTTTACATTTCAAATCCAAACCCCAAGTTTAGCCCAAGACACCCAAATCCATAGATCTTTCAAAATAACAAATAACTAGTGTAAAAATCATGCCAAAGGTCTAGAAATCCCTACCTCAAGTGTAAAGGTAGAAGAGGAGAACTTGGAAAAACTCAACGTTTACGAAATCATGAACCTCTTGGATAAAAAAGAAGCTCTTAACACGATTTACAACCTTTCTCAAAGGATTAAGGTGTAAAGATGTCTCTGACTGAGTAGATCTAGAGATCTATGAGAGAAAAATTGAGTTTCAAAGAGAGAGAGAGAGAGAGAGAGAGATAGAGAGAGAGAGAGAGTGAGAAGAATAAAAAGAAAATAGTGTTTGGGTCTATTTATAGTAGTAGAATAATATCCCAAAAGTCATTGAAAAGAACAAGTCAGAAACCCCAAAAGGTAGGCCCCAAAACGAGTCCAAAAATCTGAGAAAAACTCATAGGGGTCGACCCCCCCCCCCCCCTCCCCCAAGGCAGTGGTGTCTACCCTCAAGAAGAAATGCTGAGACATTTATGTTTGAAGTAAACATGGGTGACCCTATATTTCAGTAGACAACCCAGAACAAAACAGCAAGGGAAGGGTCGGCCCTAGGAACTTAGGGTGTCAACCCCAAAAACCAGTAGCAATACCAAGAGGAAAACAACAGACAATGGTCGATCCCAAAAGCTGAACAAAACAAGAAAAGGAAGGCAATGTCAACACCACCAAGACTAGTGTTGACCCCTGAAGCCAAAACCAAACATAATAGGAAGAAGAACAACCACTACGGATATGGTTTCCTGAATTCAAAAGAAATAAATGGGTCGGGTCAAATCATGATCGCTATAAAGGGGGAGAGACTTTGATGACCCTAACATACATCTTATTTTTATATAATATTTTAGTGAGTATAATTGCATGATTATATGTTTAATTTGAGCCTATTTGTTTACTTATGGATTATCTGTTAGAATACCAACTTGGAAATCGGAATTGAAAGCCCAAACGGATTCAAAAACCAAAATTGACTAGTTCAATAGGTTGATTGAAATATTTAGGATCATCTGGTAAGTTTGATTAAAATTTGATTCGGATCAAAATAATTAGAATAAATCAATTAGAATTGATTAGAATTAATTAGACTTAAACTAGCTTAATTAGCCTTAATCCTACTTAATTAGTCTCACTTAATCCACCCTATATATATGTTGTAAACATGTTTTGAGCTCAACCTCTAGAGAGAGAGGTCTGATCATGGCCGGGGGGGGGGAGAATTGGGAAGGATTGAAGAGATTTAGCTAGATTATCACCAAATTCAAGCTCTAGGTATGATCTTTTACCATAATCTTGATAGATAATTCATGAAGTTTGTAGGATCATTGTATGAATTTGTTAAGGAAATGTTAGAATCGCATTGAATGTGGTAAACATGAATTTAGTTGAGACATGCATGCATAATTCATCATTCTCAAGCTTAATTGTCAACAAAATCTTTACATGCATGATGTTACACTAGTTATCTTTGAAGGTTCTTTATGATTTCACACATATCATCTCATGTGAACATGTTTTGAAAATAAAAGAGTTGAATTCAACACATGCATGGCAAGATTGAACAGTTTTGAGCTTTGTTTTGGAAAATTTGAAAGAAATTTTGAATTATGTTTTGATAACTATCAATTATTCATGTTTTGTTAAGTGTTTCCTCATAATTCCTCAAGCCATGCAAGATTTTGTGGTTGATAGTCATACTTTGGAACTTAGAATTCAATTTTGGAAAACCCATAATTCGTTCACTTCGCTCGAGCAATGAATATGTCACTTGAGCGCACTTTACATGCATCTAGAAGTTTTACAGACCGCTCGAGCGACAAAGGGTTCGCTTGAGCGACCTCAGTTCATTTTTTATAATTGGCTCGAGTGATGATCGAGCCTACATTTTAACCATCCAATACTTTTGCACACTGCTCGAGCGACTAAAGATGCACTCGAGCGAACTGCCCTGTGTTTAGCATTTTTGAAATACACTCCCATATACAAGCTTTCATCCTCATGCTCTTATACACATCCTTGCACATTGTTTAGGCATTCTTAATTAGGAAATGAATTAGAAACACATTAAAAAGAGGATTATATTAAGTAGAACATTTACTTGAAACATGTGTTTCAATGCGTGCTTTGTTATGCCTATTGTGTTGGTGGACACCCAAGGCTTAATATCGGTACAACCTACTGTGAGTAATGTCTTTATAAAACAATGTTCGAAAAGAATTTTAAACTGGTTAAGAATGATATTTTGAATCTTATTTTTTTTATCTATGAATGAATGTCCTTTTTGAAATTGTAATCGTTGCATCCTTTAGTGAGGCCTTCGTCTGGGGGGGAAACAATACCATGGCCCATTGATCAATACGCCTTCACCTAGGGGAAACAATACCATGGGCCATTAGATTCATTGAAACATAGAAATCTCCAATGTTAGACCTTAATGGTCCACATTGAATTATGGATTATTGATTGACCCATTGTGGTCCTATTGGAATGACCCTAGTGGTCCTATTAGATCTGGCACATCGTTTCATTATTACTCTATTGGGTGTACCATGTATAATGATTTGAATGATTATTGTTATTGTAAAGGATTGATATGATTGTTAATCAAATTGTTTTGCTTATTGAAATGGATTGTTTTAGAAAATGAAAGATATTTTTGTATCATGTTAGACTTCATTCATTTAAACCATTTATATTGATATTATTCACTAGGCTCCATCTCACCACTCTCCCTTATATATATATATATATATATATATGTAGGTAAGCAAGTGGAACGTCAAGTCTAAGGCAGCCTTGGAGTCTACCCCTTTAAAGCCATTTTTGAAGTGCCTCCGTGATGAGGCGTGCATGGACTCAAGAGGAGTCAAACTTTGTCAACCCTTTCTTTTGTTTTGTTTACTTTTGTTATTTTGGAACTTGTTATGGATGAATGTTTTATAAGAAGTCTATCTTTGGTGTAATGTATATAAGCATGAATGAAGTTTAAATTTTTTAAATATTTATGAATTTAGTATATTCACTGCTCAATGGACTTAGTTATTTTTCATTATTGCTTTTGCTAAGCCCCGTCATTATATTATGATTGATTTTGTCCTTGAGGCCGAAGGTAATTTGGGATTACTGGTCGGCCATGACCTAAACCTCTAAGAGCGGGTTCGGGTTGTGACAAGATATTTGATAGGATCTAACCTTGGAACCAGGATTATCGAGTGTGCTAACAAGTAGTGCCTCAATTTTTTGGTGGCCTATACCAAGGCCAGATAGGCCTTTTCCATAGGGGTGTAACGGATTTCGTATTCTAACATTTTCTTGCTCAAATAATATATGGCGTTCTCCACATTCTCTTCTGATTCTTGCACTAGCATGCAGCCTATATAGACATAGTTACTGACAGGTACGAGATCAATGGTTTCCTTGGTTTAGGGGTGACAACACGGACGGATTATGTAGATATTGTTTGATTTGCTCAAAGGAGTGATTGCATCGGTCATCCCATTAGAACTTCTTCCCTTTCTTCAGCAAGCCAAAGTGTAACAACCCCGTCACGTATTATGTCTTTAATCCTTTAATTTTGCATGTGCGCATGTGCTTAGTGTGAATCTAAATGCTAATTATGTGTTTTATATGATTTTTAGATTCCTATTTGTTTGCTGTAGGAATATCGGTTATGATTTCTGTGATAATCTGAAATTGAAGGCCTTAATGGTGATAGAAACCAGAATTGATTAATTTATTGTGCATGGCATAATTTTTAGAGCCTAATGGGAAGTTTGATTAAAATGTGATTCTGATTAAATTAATTAGATTAAATCAATTAGAATTAAGTGTGATTAGTTAATCTTAAACCTTAATTAATACTCTAAATCTAATTCACATGTATATATATGCTATAATTAAGAGCTTGAGCTTAATAATCACATTTTGGCTTAGGTTTTGCAAGTTTTAGAGAGAGAGAGAGAGAGACAGACCATTCTAGAGAGAGAGGGAAGGCTAGAGGACTTAGAATTTGTCAAGGAAATTGGAGGATTGGGTAGAACAACTCAAGTTCTTACTAGACTTTGCTTGATTGAAGACTTCAGGTAAGTGATTAGCTCTTAATTTATGAAACCAAGTCATTTCATATGTCAATTCAAGAAGATTATGTGTTTAAATGTAAGAATTGGAGGTTAATTCATACATACATGCATAATTTAGTAGAGTTTCATAAGTTTGAGTATGATTCATGTCATCCATGTTAAGTTTTGAAACTATCTCATACATGCACTCATGATTCATAAGAGTTTGAAGTTGGATTTTATGTTCTTGTAAACTTTGGAAATGAATTTAAAGTTAAATGTTACATGCATGATCATTTGAGTTGAATTCATGATGTTTTGAGCATAAGATTTGTAAATCATCAAGTGTTTATGTTTAATTTCATGTTTTCAAGTTTTTGGACAAGTCTTGCATGAATCCATACTTTGAACATGTGTTTTGAAGTTCAAATTCAATTCTGCCTCACCGTTTGAGCTAATAATTTGTCACTCGAGCACACATTTCATGCATCTAGTATTTTTGTAGACATTTACAGTTGGCTCAAGTGACCAAGTTGAGGCTCGAGCAACCTCAGTTCATTTTGCACATCGGCTCGAGCGACCATCGAGCCTAGATTTAGACAATCTAGTAATTTTGCAGACCATGTGGTCCGCTCGAGTAACCAATGTTGCGCTCTAGCGAAGTGTCTTATTTTAGCATATTTTAAAATGTCGTGTTTTATCCATTTTGGCATTCTCATCCCTTTTTAAACATTCTCATTTATCAGGTCTGGCTCAGCAGATATAGTGGACTCAAAAGAAAACGAAAAAGACGACCAAGACAAGACAGTGGCATCTAGGTTATCAACCCCAGAACCACCTGACTCAGAACTACCAGAAGAACTCGAGTCCAACTTTGACTCTACAAACTAGATGGAATCAGACTCGGATTCACTATCAGATTCTGATTCCACGATATAACCATTCTCGAGTTACCAAGTCAAACGAGGTGCCTTAGATGCGTCCAAGATGAGATTACTGCAATCCGTGGATGATCCTTCCCTGATCACAAAAATACTAACATCCTCAAAACCCTGTAACTCGGTGATAACTTCACAATTAACCAGTGTCAACTCCACTTTGTCCCCCTCCATTTTGCCCAGATAGTTTCTCATTTCCTGGTCTATTCCACTTCCAAAGTCTACTTCCCCGTCCTCATTTCCAGATAGCTGGTGGTAAAAAAAAAAAAAACCTCAAATTCGGGGAGACGCACTTTTGTCTCGGGGTTCACCCATGGTTTAGGAAAACCACAAAAGGGGAAATCATCTCGTTCTTTGACAAAACGACCATTCAAGGTTTCCCGTATTGATTTGTGCTTCAATTCATATTGCTTGCCGGCACTTTTAGCATTGGCCCTTTCTTTTAGCTCATTCCCCTTCTTCTTCCAATCATCTTTCGTGGGTCTGTACCTTAACCCGAAGGAATGAGAATTATGGATAACTTCCTTTGCCACAGTAATACCTTTCCTTCCACTCCTTCCAAGTCCCATCCCCGGGATATGTCCTAATTTGCTCATGAAGTAGATTGACTAAGCATTTAGGTACATCCTATCTTCATCTGCCATGATAGTTTGGACTAACTGAGTCTTGCCTAAAGTGAATCTAGAAAAGAAAATGTCTTCTTCCCCATGATCTATCTCCAATACTGGGGTTGTAACCTCGGGTGGAGGATGGATAGATGAATTTCCAAAGACAGAATCGATCGCCCCAACATGTGGGTATTTGACCAGTCGATGCATTGTGGATGAGACGACTTTTATTTGAAGTAACCAAGGTCTGCCTAATAGCAAATTAAAAGTCGCCGACATATCCATACATGGAACTCAGTTTTGTGCTTAGATGGTCCCACTAGAATCTATATTTTAATGGAGCCCACAACCTCTTGGTTAGTGTTGTCATACACTCGGATCAGTTGACTTTTTGGTACAAAGTATGCCAGCTTCAACCCTATTGCGTAAGCAATGCGCGAAGGACACAAATTTATGGCTAACTTGGTGTTAATTAAAACCACAAGGACCCACTTTTTCTGGCATTCCAGAGACATATACAAAGGCTTGTTGTGCTCTGATCCCTCTGGAAGAAGCTCCTTATTTGAGAAAGTCATAGATGGAATGGGCCCAGTTGGCGTGATCAATGACACTAACTGGTCTCGTATAGTATCAATGGACATCTTGGCTTTGCTTAACACTGTGAACATGGCCTATCAGTGTTCTCGTGATGCCATAAGCAATCCCCAAAATGAGATATTGGCTTGAATCTTCTTCAACTGCTTACGGACCAGATTTTTCTCTTTTTCCTTTTCTTTTTCTTTTCCTTTCTCTACATCCTTTGTTGATGGCTCACCTTGATCTAGATGTGAGGACTTAAAGAAACACCCGCTCTTAGTTAGATGATCAATCTCTTCGGAATACCAAGTATCATCTGGTGCATTCTTTCCCCAACCTTCATTAGTGTTGGTGAAATGTAGATCATTGTCTTCCCACCATTCCTCTTTATTTATAGATAGGACATTGTTCGGCTCAACATGTATCATCCATACATTGCACTCATCTCTTTTGGGTTGGTAAGGTGATGTTGACCAGATTTCGACAAAGATGTCCCTCATTCTCAAATGTGCCCATGTTCGGCTAGCTTTTTGCATTTCTTCTTCAGATGTTGAGTCAGTTGCCCCAATGTTCTTGGATTCGGGAACTACCTTCTCAACTTCTCCTCCTTATACTTCTTTTCCAATCTCCTTTTTTTTTGAACTCTCTTAGCTTATTGCTTTCCTCGGTTTCACTATATTCACCTTCCTTTTCCTTCCCTTTTGCTTTTCTAGCGGCTCGTGTTGTTTTTCTTGTTTCCTTATCACTTCCATCTGTTTCTAAATCCTCCTCACTGCTAGCCATCCATGGACATTGGCCCAATTGTTCAAGTTCTACCATTCAACTTGTACATCTCCCAGGCTTTATTCTTCAAAGAAATTAAGGTTATCCAAGTCCTTTTCCAAATTGACTAAGTCATCCAGCCCTTGCTCAAGTACATCTCTTCTGATGACATCAATGGTGAATGCATCAAGCAAAGCAACTTTTGGTTTTGGATGACCAACTGGTACTATATATCTGCTGGGATTATATCCTGACAAATCCCCAATTTCCATCACTTGTGCCTCTGTTGCCACCATAGGATTTTTGGGTGCCAACTAAGGTTGAGTCGTGTCCATCATGCACATATTGATACTTTTCGGAATGTGGACTTCAGGTTTGGGTAAGTAAGAAGGAGTGATGTATATATTGGGGTCAAAGGCGGGGGATAGTATATGGATACACCTTCAGTCGATTTTCCCGACATAATCTTTCCATTTGGACTCGCTCTATAAATAGTGCGGGCCACTTCAGAAGTCTAGCGTTTGCTAAACCATATCCTGTTTGATTATCTGATGGTTCCTCCACCAAACCACATGGATCTCGATAGTACTTGGGCATGACAAAATGTCGCTTCCCAAACCTATCATGATAAGCACAAGAGGCATCTAACAAAGTAAATGGTGTTTCATCTTCAGCATCGCCACTTCCCCTCCCCCCTCCTCGTCGTGAATTGTCACCCCTTTGCAAGTTCCTACCACCTCTGCGATTCCCACTCCCTCCCATGAACCATGTAGCGATGCTAATTTTTTAAAACAAATGTATGATAATTTCGTAGGGCGAAATGAGTTGTAAGGTTGTGTATTCACCTTTAGTCGTTTATATAGTTGGTTATGAACAACTTTAGAAAGATGGCCCTGCATGACAATCCCACATATACGAACAAGGTATGAATTGTCACTAGAATGAAAAACCAGAGAAAAGGAAATATTGTGTACCAAGTTGTCACGACCCAAACCCGCCCCTATGGGTTTAGCACCGTAACCGGCCAGTAATTAGAGATTACCGAAGGCCTACTTAACAGTAGAATAGTAAAACAGAGTGCAGGGGCATGGCAGAAGCCAAAACAGTAAATAAACAATGTCCAATGAGCTGTGACAGTCTGTATGCAAAAAGACCTTCCAACATATATATACAGTCAGTGACAAAACAGTATGCATAACATTTACAAACATTCAGTACAGGGACTTAATCCCTATTAAACAGTACAGTAACAGTCTATACAGATACAAAACGGTTATAGAGACAGACGGGGGAGATTAAAACACCCTTAAGCCATAACTTGAACAGGCTTGGAACCTCGCAGTGAGGCACAGTGGTTGGCTTGACAAAACTGGAGTTTACCCCGACGCTTCTAGCATTGGTCTAGTGCCTGTACACCTACATATATATATGAGCAGTGAGCTAAAGCCCAGTGAATAACATAATGCGTAAAGAGGTTTAGAATGAATGTCCTTGCAGTAATGAAAACAGTTCATTAAATCAGTATTTTCAGTCTTTCAGTCAGAACAGTCATTCAGTCATATGTGGTACATCCATTAGCATAGCAGTACAGTAAACAGTAGGTCTTAAAAGACCGGACAGTAAATGATGGCCATCAATTAGTAAACTGTAGTGGTTCCAACGAGGGAACCGACAGAGATCTCTGTAACAGTAACAGTCAGTAACAGTAGTTACTAAGGATGCCACAATACAGTTCAGAATATAGGACATACATTCATTCAGTTAACAGTAACAGTTCTGAAAACAGTACAATTCAATTGTTCAGAAGATAATCATTTTTGAACATATCTTTACACAGATGTTACTTACAGAGTTCTGGGCTACGGTAAGCTAGAGTGTCTCCTCGGAAAGCCAACCCTACACAGTTTATAGGTTGAACACGCACTAAGCTACACAGTTGGGAAGGATAATAATAGTTTAATCCATAATTGCCTCGGTGTGTTCTACATCTATATCCTCATTAAGATGTCTTAAACTAGGCCTAAGAATGCCTAGGATGGGATGAGGATGCAAAGATGTATTCAGAAAACATTTTCAGAATTTTCAGTGAAACAGGGTCCCGCTCGAGCGTAGGTTACTCCGTTCGAGCGGACAGGCAAACAAAGGTCCACACTCGAGCGTCAACTTACCCGCTCGAGCAGACCAAAAAGTACTGGATAGGTGAAATTCACGCTCGACGCCTGCTCGAGCGTGTCACCCAATCCTCCGCTCGAGCGCACATTCCTTCGCTCGAGCAGACTGATGAACAGTGCAAAGTACTGGGAGCTCGAATTTCTCGCTCGAGCGCCGTTATCCCCGCTCGAGCGGGAGACCAAAATCTGGAAAATTCAAATTTGAGCTCCAAGTTCAAAATCATGTTTTCAAACACCAAATTCGATCCTCTTGGGCCCATTTTCTGAAAAACACTTGTAAACACATGATATATTATATTTCAAAGGTCAATTTGTAAAAAGCCAAGGCCCAAGGGTGTTTAATTAAACTCATCCTCAAACCAAATTTCCTGAACAATATTCAAGCATGGCATGCATGAATTCAAACCAATTTAAAGCTTCAATACATGCTCCAATGAGCTCATTCCTTTCAAAATAAGATGAAATCATGGACTTAAACATAAATATGAGCATGCATGCAACCTTTTGCCATGAAAAACAACTCAAACTCTTCAATATACACACATGCATGCATGGAATAAGCTTCAATTCAACATGCTAGAACTAAATCATGCCTTAGCTCTACAATTTGACATGAATCATGCAAGAATCAACTTAAAGACAACAATGAGAGGTTGAATTCCTTACCTAGGTCCTCAAATACAAGTCTAGAGGCTCAAGAAGGCAAATCTCCTACAATTTCTTCAAGTCTTTCAAGCCAATTCAAGATGAAGCAAGATGAACTCACTCTCTCACTTCCTCTCTCTCTATGGTCGGCTATGCTCTCAAAATGAGCTGAGGAAATGTTTGCTAAGTGTATAACAAAGCTTCAAAAAGGTTTAGATAGTGGGCCAGTAAGTGGCAAAATAGTAATTAAGCCTAATTTGTGCATTTTATCAATATTTAATCTAATTTAGTCATACCAAATCAATTTTCAATTAAATACAAATAGATAATCAAACGATCAACAGATAGAATGCACTTAAACAGATACAATCAATCAGTCAGTTCAGTATTTCAATCAATTCAATTATCAATTATAATCATTCTCAGTTTAGCAGTAATCGGCAATTAATCAGTGATCAGTGATGAGGGTTGTTACACAAGTCACGTGACTTGACAATCCATCTGCATATACCGACAAAGTAAGGGTATGCTCACTGTAAGGTAAATCAATGAATTCACTGTTGCCATGTGACTTTCTGAATTGAGAATCCCACATATATTAATAAGAAATGAGTTCTCACTGTAATAAAAAAATTGAAAAAACCAAAGCCTATGCACCAAGTCACATGACTTGACAATCCATCTGCATATACCGACAAAATAAGGGCATGCTCACTGTAAGGTAAATCAGTGAATTCACTGTTGGCATGTGACTTTCTGAATTGAGAATCCCACATATATCAAATTGACGAAATGAGTTGTCATTGTAATAAAAAAAAATCGAGCAAAATATCGAGAAAACCAAAGCCTATGCACCAATTCACATGACTTGACAATCCATCTGCATATACCGACAAAATAAGGGCATGCTCACTGTAAGGTAAATCAGTAAATTCACTGTTGCCATGTGTAATAACCCTCACCACTGTTTACCGAATGACCACTGATTACTGTTAAACCGAGACTGATTATGATTGATAACTGAAGTAATCGAAATACTGAACTGACTGACTGAAATCCGAAACTGATTGATTGACTGTATCTGTTTTAATGCATTTTCTATCTGTTGATTGTTAATTGATCTATTCATGTTTTATGTTTAAATTACAAATTGAAGGCCTTATCGGCGGTCGAACCGGAAATCGAGTAGTGTTTTATGATTGTCATAATTTATGTGGTTTTATGGTATAGTTAATTGAAAATTGATTTGGTACGATTAAATCAGATTAAAACAAGCTAAATTACATGAGTTTGACTTATTTACCAATTTGCCACATTAGTGGTCCACTATCTCAACACATGTTGAGCCTTATACACACTTTGACAAAACATTTCTTCAGTCCATTTCTTGCTCTTGTCGACTAGAGAGAGAGAGAACTAGGAGAGTTGATTTCATCTTGCTTCAGCTTGAGAACTTGGTAGAATTGAAGTGTAGATTGTCAATTAAGCCTCTAGACTTGCATTTGAGGACCTAGGTAAGGAATTGAACCTCTCATTGTTGTGTTTAAGATTGTTCTTGCATGTTTCATGTCAAATTTAGTGGGTTGAGCCATGAAATAGCTTCATATATTGATTTGAGTTAGAGTTCATGCATGCATGTTGGTATGGTTGAGTTTTAAGTTGATCTCATGGATAATTGTTGCATGCATGTACAAGTTCTAGCTAAGGTCCATGAAACCATCATGTTTTTTGAAGGAATTGGCTCATTTGAGCTAGCATTGAAGCTTGAAAAATTGTTTAAAGTTCATGCATGTCATGTTTATAGCATGTTCATGAAAATTGGTTTGAAATTGGGTTTGAATTAAACACTATTGGGCTTTGATTTTTTAAATTAAGCTTTAAATCATGTGATTCTATGTGTTTGCAAAGGTTTTCTAGAAAATGGGCCCAAAAGGATCAAATTTGGTGTTTGAAAACTTGATTTGAGCTTGGAAGTTCAAATTTGGAAATTCCAGATTTTGGACTCCCGCTCGAGTGGGGAAAGTGGCGCTCGAGTGGGAAATTCGTGCCCCCAGTACTTTGTACTATGTTGGGGTCCGCTCAAGCGGAAGGATTGACGCTCGAGCGGGGCCTTGTGTCTTACGCTCGAGCGGCTATCGAGCGCCCGATCGAGCGTGGATTTCACCTAACCAGTACCTTTGACTGTTTTGCATGTCCGCTCGAGCGTGGGAAGTGACGCTCGAGCGGGAACTATTGCTTGCATGTCCGCTCGAGCGTGATAATCTGCGCTCGAGCGGGACTCTATTTCACTGAAAATTCTGAAAATGTTTTCTAAGTGCATCTTTGCATCCTCATCCCATCCTAGGCATTCTTAGGCCTAGTTTAAGACATCTTAAGGAGGATATAGATGTAGAACACACCGAGGCAAATTAGGGATTAAATTATTATCTTTCCCAACTATGAAACTTAGTATGTGTTCAATCTGTAAACTGTGTAGGTTTGGCTTTCCAAGGAGACGCTCTAGCTTACCGTAGCCCAGAACTCTGTGAGTAACAATTGTGTAAAGATATGTTCAAAATGATTATCTTCTGAACAACTGAACTGTACTGTTTTCTGAACTGTATACTGTTTGCTGAATGAATGTATGTCCTATATTCTGAACTGTACTGTGGCATCCTTAGCACCTACTGTTTACTGTTACTGTTATAGAGATCTCTGTCGGTTTGCTCGTTGGAACCATTACTGTTTACTGATTGATGGCCATCATTTACTGTTCGGTCTTTTAAGACTTACTATTTACTGTTATGCTAATGGATGTACCACATATGACTGTTTATTGTACTGAACAACTGATATACTGATTGAAAATGAACTGTTTTCATTACTGTAAGGACATTCATTCTAAACCCCTTTACGCATTATGTTATTCACTGGGCTTTAGCTCACTGCTCATATATATATGTAGGTATACAGGCACCGGACCAATGCTAGAAGCGTCGGGGTAACTCCAGTTTTGTCAAGCCAACCACTGTGCCTCACTGCGAGGTTCCGAGCCGTCAAGCTATGGCTTAGGGGTGTTTTAATTTCCCGTCTGTCTCCGTACTTGTTATGCACTACTGTATAGACGGAATGTTTTGTACTGTACTGTACTGTTAATAGGGATTAGGTCCCTGTCTATTGAATGATTGTACATATATGTATACACTGTTTTTGTACCGAATGTCTATATGTATAAAAAGTCTTTTTGCATACAGACTGTCACAGCTCATTGGACATTATTTATTTACTGTATTGGCTTCCGCCATGCCCCTGTACTCTGTTATACTGTCCTACTGTTAAGCAGGCCTTCGGTAATCTCGGATTACTGGCCGGTTACGGTGCTAAACCCATAGGGCCGGGTTTTGGTCGTGACACCATGTGACTTTCTGAATTGAGAATCCCACATATATCAAATTGATGAAATGAGTTGTCACTATAATAAAAAAAAATCAAGCAAAAAATCGAGAAAACCAAAGCCTATGCACCAAGTCACATGACATGACAATCCATCTGCATATACCGACAAAATAAGGGCATGCTCACTGTAAGGTAAATCAGTGAATTCACTGTTGGCATGTGACTTTCTGAATTGAGAATCCCATATATATCAAATTGACGAAATGAGTTGTCACTGTAATAAAAAAATCGAGCAAAAAATCGAGAAAACCAAAGCCTATGCACCAAGTCACATGACTTGACAATCCATCTGCATATATCGACAAAATAAAGGCATGCTCACTGTAAGGTAAATCAGTGAAGTCACTGTTGCCATGTGACTTTCTGAATTGAGAATCCCACATATATCAAATTGATGAAATGAGTTCTCACTGTAATAAAAAAATCAAGCAAAAAATCGAGAAAACCAAAGCCTATGCACAAAGTCACATGACTTGACAATCCATCTGCATATATCGACAAAATAAGGGCATGCTCATTGTAAGGTAAATCAGTGAATTCATTGTTGCCATGTGACTTTCTGAATTTAGAATCCCACATATATCAAATTGACGAAATGAGTTGTCACTGTAATAAAAAAATCGAGCAAAAAATTGAGAAAACCGAAGCCTATGCACCAAGTCACATGACTTGACAATCCATCTGCATATACCGACAAAATAAAGGCATGCTCACTGTAAGGTAAATAAGTGAATTCACTGTTGCCATGTGACTTTCTGAATTGAGAATCCCACATATATCAAATTGACGGAATGAGTTGCCACTGTAATAAAAAAATTGAGCAAAAGATAGAGAAAACCAGAGCCTATGCACCAAGTCACATGACTTGACAATCCATCTGCATATACCGACAAAATAAGGGCATGCTCATTGTAAGGTAAATAAGTGAATTCACTGTTGCCATGTGACTTTCTGAATTGAGAATCCCACATATATCAAATTGACGAAATGATTTGTCACTGTAATAAAAAAAAATCGAACAAAAAATCAAGAAAACCAAAGCCCATGCACCAAGTCACATGACTTGACAATCCATCTGCATATACCGACAAAATAAGGGCATGCTCACTGTAAGGTAAATCAGTGAATTCACTGTTGCCATGTGACTTTCTGAATTGAGAATCCCACATATATCAAATTGACGAAACGAGTTGTCACTGTAATAAAAAAATTGAGCAAAAAATTGAGAAAACCAAAGCCTATGCACCAAGTCACATGACTTGACAATCCATCAGCATATACCGACAAAATAAGGGCATGCTCACTGTAAGGTAAATCGGTGAATTCATTGTTGCCATGTGACTTTCTGAATTGAGAATCCCACATATATCAAATTGACGAAATGAGTTGTCACTGTAATAAAAAAATCGAGAAAACCAAAGCCTATGCACCAAGTCACATGACATGACAATCCATCTGCATATACCGACAAAATAAGGGCATGCTCACTGTAAGGTAAATCAGTGAATTCACTATTGCTATGTGACTTTCTGAATTGAGAATCCCACATATATCAAATTGGTGTTGAGGTAAATCTGTTTGTGTATAATTAATTGTAAATAGTGATTTTGACAAGCAAATCAAGTAAAACTAATTGGGTTTTAAATTTAGTTCCCCAACTAGAGCAACCACTTGGCTATGAGCTTGTTTGTACAGCCCCCCAAGTTTAGTTATCTGTCAACCCCCCATTCGTCACTAGAGTCATCATTTTGACTGGACTTCCAGGAATT
Source organism: Camellia sinensis (assembly GCF_004153795.1). Lineage (NCBI taxonomy): Eukaryota > Viridiplantae > Streptophyta > Magnoliopsida > Ericales > Theaceae > Camellia > Camellia sinensis. The sequence continues at coordinate 146,448 of NW_021025298.1, forward strand.
GGAAGGCGACTCTTTCTTCTTTCCCGATGGAGATTGAAATTCTTTACGTACAGGATCCCTATTTCACGAGCCCCAGTTAAGGGAAGCTTTTCACCTAGCTACCTGTTGTGTTTTATGTGTTGTTTAAGGCAGTAGTTCGTTTGTATGAACTTTATTTAGTTCGCCAACTGGACCAACCACATGGCTTTGAGCATGTTTGTCTAGCCCCCCAAGTTTAGTTATTTGTCAACCCCCATTCGTTACCAGAGTTATGATTTTGACTGGACTTCCAGGAATTGGAAGGCGACTCTTTCTTCTTTCTCGATGGAGATTGAAATTCTTTACATACATGATCCTTATTTCACGAGCCCCAATTAAGGGAAACTTTTCACCGAGCTACCTTTTATGTTTTATGTGTTGTTCAAGGCAGTTGTTCGTTTGTATGAACTTTATTTAGTTCCCCAACTGGACCAACCACTTGGCTTTGAGTTTGTTTGTCCAGCCCCCAAGTTTAGTTATCTGTCAACCCCCCATTCCTTACCAGAGTCATCATTTTGACTGGACTTCCAGGAATTAGAAGGTGACTATTTCTTCTTTCCCGATGGAGAATGAAATTCTTTACGTACAACATTTTTCATTTTCACGAGCCCTAGTTAAGGGAAGCTTTTCACCGAACTACCTATTCTGTTTTATGTGTTGTTCAAGGCGGTTGTTCGTTTGTATGAACTTTATTTAGTTCCCCAACTGGACCAACCACTTGGCTTTGAGCTTATTTGTCTAGCCCCCCAAGTTTAGTTATCTGTCAACCCCCATTCCTTACAAGAGTCATCATTTTGACTGGACTTCCAGGAATTGGAAGGCAACTCTTTCTTCTTTTCTGATGGAGTTTGAAATTCTTTACGTACAGGATCCCTATTTCACGAGCCCCAGTTAAGGGAAGCTTTTTACCGAGCTACTTGTTCTGTTTTATGTGTTTTAAGTATTCACATAATTCAACATTCATTAATCCAGAACATTCATTAACTCATTGCAATTCAATAAAGAAAGTCATAAACTAATAAATGTGCAGTTATAAATTTAGTTATTTCATAAACTTCAGGTTCATAAAACAAATACTTGAAATACATCCGTACGTTAGATGAACAACAACATTGTCTTACGCTCCAGTAACGAAGATATGAGACAACATACAAACATATATGAAAGATAAAGGTGTTTGATTTCTGATTCGTCATCTGACATGTAGTAGTCAGAGAGATATTTTTCATTGTTTAAGACATTATTTCGCTCAATCACTGTCAAATCTCTGTTGCTTGTTTCTACCATTTTGGTGGCTAGCTGAAGCATGAAATGTCAATATCTCCGCATCAACATTCTATTATTCTCCTTCTTAATTCTGCTAACTGCTTTTTCATAGTCACTCACATTTCGTCTAGCCATGGTCAATGAACGACGATGAGGTACTGGTGCCCCAAAGTTACGTAGATTATTAAACAATCCTTCTTGCTCTATTACCCTGAACGCCCATTCTGCTTGGATACCAGCATAATAATCCTTCGGACTTGAATACTTTTCGCTCTTATAGTCCTAAGTAAATGGAGGTAGCAGCCACACTTTCGGATTTCTTTTTCTATGAAATTATTATTTTTTTCATTAAGTTGAAATAGTTCCACTGATTTTGTATGACTTGTTCTTAATTTTTATTTCAAACATTGTTCACGTAATTTTTTTAAACTGGTGGTCCAATTAGTGAGGTTTATGGACAATTAAAGAGAAGTTATTTTTATTTGCTCAAGCTTCTGCCAATAGGGACCTTAATGACAAAGTTATTTGGTAGTGTAGACGCGCCCGCGTGGGGCCTTCGCTACAGCTCGGACTCGATTTGTTGTCACGGTTCTTAATCTTGAACCAAAGAGTCCAAATCTGGGAAATCGTTTTGAGAAACAGATTTTTTGAAAAGAAGTGCCAAACATGGACTGCTTTGCCAGATACAGAGTCGCCACCTAAATATTTTTTATGGGGGAATTTAGGAAACCCTGACTCGGTGCCGAAGGCCACATGTCCGTCATCACCGGAGTTTCTCGGCTCGGGAGCTAGGGTACGATTGGGGAAGGTCAGCTATGAGCACCCCCTCTCGCCCGATCTGAAGATCGGCCTCTACTAACCGTGATACCCATTTTTGAAAACATTATGTGTTCTTATTCCAATTGTTAGCCTAGAATTACTATGTTATGCGTGCAGCAAACAAGTATAGACTAGATTGCCTAATTTGGAAATAAGCATTGCATATCTGTTTGTTTTAAAAAAAAACACTTTGGAATTTGCTACTCGCAAGTAGGCTAAAATACGGATTTCAACGAGTTTCTCCAACTCAAACAAACCTTCACCCATAGGCATTCAAAAACAATTTATTCATAAAGCTCTTAGCCGCATGCAATGCATACTGTCATGGCCAACACTCACATGCATGTCGGATGCTAAACATAAATACGTACTCCGTGCCAAAACAATAAACTAGTTAGCAAACATGCATGATCCTAGTTCATTTTTAAATGTCTAATGCAACACATACAGGGTGCAGTTAGAATAGGCTCGGCTAATCTAAACATGGCATGTGAAATGCAATCAATTGATGCACGTATTCAATTTGGAATTGAAAAGTACAATGTAGTTTGTATGATGTACCGAGCCCGGTGCATGCAGGACAAATGTATGAATGCACGCATGCATTGCATAAGGTATGCTAATTTTAAATATGCCCTAGTCTACCATCATAAGCAGGTAAATAAAAGGGAAGAAAGAAGTGGGGATTGGAAGACATACACACACTCACCCACACTTATTACAGATTTGCCCTCGTTCGGAGGACACAAATAAATATTACAGTCCAAATAATAAGCAAATAAAATTATTACAGAATTTCTAATTTACTTAATGGGAATAATGCAAAAAGAAAGGAAAGGGATGGCCGCAGCCTCTGCCTCGGGATGCGCGAATGATGCATGCTCGAAACCCGGCTCGCCTGAAAAACCCGTACCACATCACTGCCACCTCTGTTTATACGGCCCTGCGTCTCTGAAAATTTCCAAAGCCCTAGGACAAGTTCCTTGCATGCTGCAGAGTACCACCGGCTAGAGGAAATTCCCACCGGCAATGCACAACTTCCACCGGCCGTTTTTGGATCTATCGGCTGTAAACAGATTGCCGGCCGGCGCAGAATTATGCCGGTCGGCAAAAACCTCCTGCAGAAGACAGTTTTGACAGCAAACAGAGGACAGACAGTATGGCATGGGATTTCAGGCGCATGTAAGCATGGTCATGCTTCCTATCATGCTTTGAATTCAAGGAAGCATGGCCCTCGATCCTCGAGCCATCAATGGTGCATGATAGCCCAAGGGATCAAGTTTGCCACTTGATGTAAAGATGCATGCAGCATACAAATGAGGACCAAAGCCTTATCATGTCAAAGTCAAAGGTCCCGGCGACCGAAAGTTAAGGCACGTTACATCACTTATGGTATGAACGCCCCTTAACCTTCGACACTTGGTTTGACACCCCAAACCAAGTAGTGCAATGCATGTTATGCAAACATGGCTCAAAATGCAACAATGAGATGGAAATGCAAAGCATGCCAAATGTTATGTAACTAGTACGGCAAGTATGCAATGCTAGGCATGCGAAATGCAATGCGAATACGAACAATTCAAGCAATGGGACCAAAATATTACAACACTTAACGAAGCAATCATGCAATGGTCATAAGACAAGCATGCAAGGAGGCCTCAAACCATAAAGGGGCAGACCTTAATCCACCCCAAAACAGCGGCCAAAAGTGCCTAAAAGGGTGGACAAAAACCTATGCCAACAAGCAATCCAATGGTCCCAAGGCTAAGGCACAAAAAGGGCCACTTCACTTCCAACAACAAGACCAATCATGGCATGATTTAGACAAGTAAAAAAACAGAATTTTTACAGGCAAAATAGGACTCCAAACCCTCCTAATATGGCAGCTAAAGTGGCTCCAAACAGGTGTGTGCACCAAGGCTCATATCTAGGCATAAAAGGGCACACTCTCGAGGCATGGAAGAGGTTACAAATGCAAGCATACAAGCATGATTTATGGGCTGAAATGGGGTCCTAAATGATGCCAAATCATGAGGATGATCATAGTTATGCATGCTAGAGGTCAAAATGCTCAAAGCTTACAAGCTAAAACATAAAGAGACGACATCAAACTATGCAAGCATGGGTGAAATGAAGGGCCAACAGACCTTAAACATGGTAAGACAATGCCAAAACCTTCATGAAACTAAGCCTACACATGCAAGAATCATGGCCTAAACACAAGGCGCCTTTCTAGGCCAAAAGGAGCAATGCAAAGCAAGTACTTTAAGCATGCAAAGAGATACAAATCCGAACAAAAACAGAGATTAAATATGACCTAAAAACACCTAAAAAGTTCTGAAATAAGGCAAAAATCAAGCAAGCATGCATGTTACCCTTTAAGCCAAAATGCAAGGAAATAAGACAATGAAGGGAGAGGGGTGTCCCTCCCCTATGCAAGACTTCAAACCACCTTCCTTATCACTGAAAATCAACTGGTTTTTAGTGGTGAAAAGACCAACACACTCAAGCAAACAAGGCCTCACAAGGGAAGCACAAAAGGGGCCAAATAAAGCCTAATAAGGTGAGTTTGCACTCAAACCACAAAACAACCTTAATCAAAGTTCTAAAGCATGAAAATGTAAGCTTTTTTTATGTTATGCACAAAAGCTAAATCAGCAAGCAAGATAGGTAAAAAACTATTGCAAGTTTGGGGAATCTAAAGTAAAGTGCTCACCCTTGAAGATCCTTTGAAGAACAAATGGTCCAACCCTCTTCTTTTGATCAAAATCAGTCCAAAAACTCAAGAATCAACCCCCCAAGTCCCTCAATCTCGGAGCCAGGTGTAATAGTGTGTGTATTAGTGCAAAAGTAAGGTAAAAGCACACTTTTAGGCCAAGAAACACACACAAAGGAGGAGAGAGAGGGAGATATAGGAGATAGGGTGTATCTATCTATGGAAGCTCTGGTTTTTGCCTTCAAACTTTCTAACCTAGAGCCAAGAGGAGGCTTGTCTCTTATAGAACTCCCTCTTGCAAAGCTTATACAACAGCTTGCTTAGAGGGAGATCCCTCCATACACGTGTATGGAGGGAGGCAGATTGGTGCAGCTATCACAGCTGGCACAAAATATCTACATAAAGTAGATGAAACAGTGGTCGGCTCTCCAAAATGTCATTTTGACAAAAAAGAGTGCGACCGGCAAAAAATTTGCCGACCGGCAACAAAATATGCCGACCGGCAGAAAAGATTGCCGATGGAAGCAAAAACCAGCCGGTGACCCCTAGCCACTGCGGTGGTGTGTGGCGGTGTCTCACAAGGCATCCCCCCCCCTCCCCCCCCTCCAAGGAAAAACACGAGTGTTTGGTGTGAAACCAGACACTAAACAGTCAAGTTCAGAGATCCTGAGGCAAGGCGCGTAGCCGAGACCTTCGGGAACTCCAAACGAACACAAACATAGATAATCACCGAGTGTTCAAACGGTGACATCCAAGTCTTGAGGACGGTCAAAAATGGGGTGTCTACATGTAGGTTATTTCCTATGAGATTATTCCCTAACTTAGGGAAATAACCTCATACGAAATAACGTAGGAAATAACGTCAGAAATAACATAAATAAAAAATAAGTCAATTGGATAAAAATAAGTTATTTACGACTTTGTTCGAATTTAATTCAATTTATTACAATTATTAAAAACTTATGAAAAATGCATATATGAGCAATATGTGTCCCTCTTTAAGAGCAAATTTATAAACTTTACAAATTTATTGAGTTAAAATCAACTAACTTAGTAATTATTTTTCGTTAAAAATCCTAATGTCTTTATTTATTAGACCAAATTACATGTAGAGATGCCACCATGTTAAGGGTCAAAATTGAATTAATTAAAAGTATAAGAATAAAAATGACATAAGAAGCAAAATTTACAGACTACTAATATAATTTATCCTAATTAAAAAAAAAAGTTAAAAATCAGCACTAAACAGTGGGTTGTGCCAACTTTTGTACTTATTTTTTTTAACTTATCAAACTTATTCAAGTTTTTTTAACAAATATGAATTTCATTTTTTTTTTCCACCTAAACCCATTCACCACAATTGAATTGAACAGGATGGGTTGTTTCAAACTTGCTTTTCTTTCATTTTTAATAAGTTTTTCCTTTGACCGCAAAATATGGTTGGTGGTTACTATTCAAAGGGGGAAAAAAATTGTAGGTTTCAATTAAAAAAAAGTCGTAAAAAGTTAAAACTTAATTGAATAAACATAATGCAGGCGCATAGAGAATGAGTCAATTGGATAATTCAAGTGGGTAAAAACTATCGAGAATGAGTTATTTTATAAATCAAATATTTTAATTTTTTCAAACATAATTCTTAAACAAATAATTTTTTTTTTTATATCAAATTTTTTGATAATAGCATTTTCCATGACGACTTGAAAGGCCTCTCTTTTGTCAAAGAGGTAAAAAGTAATTTTTTGACTTCAAATTTTTTGTGAATCAAATTTTTTGACCTCTAATGTTCTGGTAATTTTTTTGTGGATCACTTCTAAAAAGTCATTTATTTATATCAAATTTTTTGACTTCTAATGTTTTGGTAATTTTTTGGGAAAAAGGTAAAAAGACATTTTGGGTTTCACTCAGACTATTCGCGGCGAAGGACACGGCCACCCTCTCACAACTGAAAATTTTCTCCCCCTTTCCCCTTAATTTTCTCCTCATTTTCTGTTGACTGAACTTGCTTTTCTTTTATGCCAAACATCCCTTTATACTTTCCATAATAGAGAAATAAAAAATGATACAATGATCAGTTAGATCTATGGACTCGGGATAATTAGTACTAGACTAACCATGACAACTTTAAACATAGTTCCTTGTAATTCAATTTTGTATGACACTGATATATATTATATGATTCTATTTTTATTTTTTTTAATATATTGTAAATATTGTTAGGATGTGCTTAATTTATTGGAATGAAAATAAAAGAAAATGGCATGATTATTCCTTAAATATGTTTTGATTAAAAAGAAAAATTTGTGGAAAGTGAAAGTGAAAGTGAAAGTGAGAGAAAAAAAAATAATAATTTGGAAATTTTGAAAGAAAGGGATAGAAAATTTTGAAATTTTAATTATAGATAATTTTTATTTAGACAAAATTAGATTTTCTTGTGTTTTGCCTTGTTTTTTTCCAAGAAATTATAAAGTTAATTACGATAATAATATACAAGAAAATTATTATTATTATAGATAATTATTTATTCATTATGTAAAAATTATTTGTTCCTAAAAAAAATCATATAACATTATTAAAAAAATTTAACTTATCATAAATTTCTTAAACCCTAATTTCTTAAACCATAACCCTCATTTCTGATTTCACAATTTAAAACCCTAACCCTAATTGAAAAATGATTTCACATTCATGAATTCAAAACCCTAACCGTAATTGAAAAACGATTTCACATTCATCAGTTCAAAACCCTAATTCAAAACCAAAACCCTCATTTCTGATTTCACATTCAATAGAAAACCATAACCCTTATTTTCTCATTTCAAACATAATATCTAAATTTTTCTAAACAGATTCAACAGATTTCACATTTAACAGATGTCACATTGAACAGAAATCTGATTTTACATTCAATAGAAATCTGATTTCACATTCAACAGATTTCACAATTATAAACATATTTAAGATAAATATAAACCATTCAACATTCACATTCAACAGATTTCTAAATAGATTTCACAAATATAAACCCTAACCCTTATTTAAGATTTAAGATTTCACATTCAACAGATTTCTAAACAGATTTCACAAATATAAATCCTAACCCTAATTTATTATTTCTGAATTGACAACATTTTCACATTCATGAACCCTATTCTACCAACATTACACGAAATACCAAAATAATGAATCTAACACAAAACACCAAAGTTGGCCAAAAGTGCCCGAAATTGTAAAATTATTGGGTATGGTATGGTATGGTTTAATTTTAAAATGTCCAATTGCCGAAAATTGTAAAATGTCCAAATGCCCAAAATTGGCTTTCATTTTTTAAGTTTAATTGGGTATGGTTTTAAAAAAAAAAAATTGTAATCAAATTAAATTATTAAAATTATTCAACCAATGTGACCCAAATCATTTAGGATTTTATTTACTCTACGTTTTTACATAATTTGTTCCTAAAAAAAATCATATAACATTATCAAAAAAATTTAACTTATTATAAATTTCTTAAACCCTAATTTTTGAAACCATAACCCTTATTTTTTATTTCACAATTTAAAACCCTAACCCTAATTGAAAAATGATTTCACATTTATCAATTCAAAACCCTAATTCAAAACCAAAACCCTCATTTCTCATTTCACATTCAATTGAAAACCATAACCCTCATTTTCTCATTTGAAACATAATATTTAAATTTTTCTAAACTTTAGGTTCATTCAACAGATTTGACATTCAACAGATGCCATAAATGTAATCCTAATTTCTCAAATTTCACATATACGTTAACCAGATTAAGAGAGTATTTTTAAATCAAATTAGGGTTTTAACCACAGAACGATTATGGCATTTTCACAATTCATTTAGGATGAATTTAGAGTATTTTTATGGCATATGTAACAAAAATTTGATTTAATTCGAAGTTAATGTTAAATATTACACTACAAGAAATTGCACTTTTGGCGACTACTTTTGGCGGCGACATCAATTTTTCATCGCCAAAAGTATATTTTTGGCGACACAGTGATCAATTTCGTTGGTAAAAGTATACCTTTACCGGCGCAATTTGTTGTCGTCGCTAAAAAGGCATATAATTATTTTGGAGCCAAAATTTTTGGTTGGTGCCAAAATTTCAAAACTTTTACCTACGAGGCTTATGTTTTAGCAACATAATGAGCGTTGCTATTAGTGTGCTTACTTTTGGCGACGACAAGTTGGCGTGGGCAAAGAGTTAACCATTTAGCGACGATGACACTATTCGTCGGTAAAAGTTTTGCTAGTGGAATGATGTGATTCAGTGATTTGTGTTTTTTATTATAATTTTTGAAAGAGTTTTAAATATTTTAGTTACTGAATTGTAAAATTAAAATGATCATTGAATTAGATACAAAATGAACCCATTGAGTCCAAACACACTCTTAAGTTGATATGACTAATTTGAGATAATTTAAACTTTTTCAAAGAATATGGTTAGATTATCAATTTCAATATGTTTGTTTTTATTTTCAGAAACTAGTTTCAATTTTTTTTCCCTAAAAAACTGATAATTTAAACTTTTCCAAAGAATGTGGTAGATTATCAATTTCAATATGTTTGGTTTTATTTTTAGAAACTAGTTTCAAATTTTTTTTTCCTAAAAAACTAAAAAAAAATTGGGTGAAAAAAAAAAAACTTATTATTTTTGTATATTTTTATCTTTTAGGTCATAAATACTTTTTAAATTTTTAAAAATATAATTTTTGATTTTTATTGATTTCAAATTATTTTTAATTTTTTCAAAAAAAAAAATCTAATTTTTTTTTGAATTTTTTTTAATCTTTTAGATCATAAATATTTTTTAAAATTTTAAAAATATAATTTTAATTTTTATTGCTCAAAGATTATTTTAATTTAAAAAAAAAAAAACAAATCTAAAAATTGTTTTGAATACCTCATTTTATTTTATTTTATTTATATTTTTGGGGGTAATCTACTGATCGGCGGTCTCCCTCTTAAAATTCCCTCTCTTTTTTTTCCTTCATCAAATCTCCCCAAATCAATCTCTCAATGTATGTGTTTCTCTCTCTCTAAACGCGGAGTGACCAGGAAAATGGATTTGAAAGCCGCTAGCACAACCACAACACAAAAGAGACACCTTTGAAAGACAGAGAGAGAGAGAGAGAGCCTTTGCATTTCAAAAATCAAATCCTATACACTTAAAATACACACATACATACTCTCATTTCTCTCGATTTCAGTTGAGTTTTATCCAATTTCGCCAAGATCACAGTCCTAGGGTTCGGATTCATCCTCACTCTCTCTCTCTACTTCCCCAGATCCTTCTATATCCTCTCACTTCAGTGGCCTTCTTTTGATCTTCGTATGCTTAAATAGGTAACTATACGTACTTACTTACTTACTTACTTACTTACTTACCTACTTACACACTCTCTCTCTGTATATATATATATATATATATTTGCATTTGTGTTTTCAAAGAGATTTATGTGAAGCGATGGGTTCAATCTGGGTATCTTTTGTTTCAATGCGTGGATCTTCATTTTGGGTGAATCTTAGAATCGAGCTCTGGATCTTTTGCATCATGGGTTTGAAGCCTTCATTTGCAGCTTTTTGCTGTGTTCGCTTAAGTTTGTAGAATTGGTGTTACAAGATTGACTTGCAAATAATTACGAATAGATTTGGGAACGGGATTAGTGACTCAAAATTGATGATGATAGCCTACACATCAGATTAAAAGTAGTTATAAACACTAATGTTTGGTTCTCCATGAAAATTTATTGAATATAACACATAAAAAATAGTGTGGTCAAACCCTTAGGTTTTGTTTGGATCTTGGATTTGTTGAGAGAAAGGGAAAGGGAAGGAGGGTTTTTTTTTTCACTTTTCCCTTCCTTTTTCTCCACAAATCCAAGATCCAACAACATTAAGGTTGCCACTCTCCATTTAAAATCAGTCTTCATATCTTGAAATTTACGCTTGGCCATGTTGCTTACTACCAAAATTAAGGTCCTGCAATCGTCAAGTCGTTTTAGAACTCTGTTTATGTCATTTTGAGACAAGTTTTCAAATTATTTTTTCATCTGAAGGTTTGGCAATCAAGAAAGAAGAAATTCACTGCCTTCAAGCTCATGATGTGAAAGAAGCAGTTCACGAGTTGACAGCAAATGCCAACGTTGCATGCTTTTCCTCCCAAGGAACAGGAGTTAAGGCAAGCTTTCTTAGATTGTTCCAACAAATTAACATGTGTGATTCATAGAAGATAATGATTTGTTGAACAATGTGTTGTGCAGATTTATAATTGGTCTGGGGTTATAAAGCATATTAACTTCAACAAAACCGTCAAGTCCCTTGCAATGTTTGGAAGTAAGCTGTACTGTGGTTGCACTGGTTACAGTATCCTGGTAAACATTCTCTAACATCGATTGGATTCAGTCTATTTGGCCTTGCAATTAAGGTTATGTTTGGATCTTAGATTTGTCGAGGGAAATACATTACTCATAAATATTTATTTTTATGGGTAATTTATAAAAAAAAAAATTATATTTTATTAATAAGTATGCATTTTCTTCTCATTTTCCAAGGCCAACAAAAAAAGAGAGAAAAAAAATCTTCTTTTACTTCATTTTCCTTTCCCATCTTTTTCCATTTCCTTTTTATTTTCTATCTACAAATCCAAGACCCAAACGTAGCATAAAGGTTGCCCTAGGTTACCCCTCTGCCTGTACTTATGAACTTCCAATAATTTTGCAATTGATACTCTCTAGTACTTACTAAAGAAAGCTTAAGAATATTCTTATTTGTCCTGAAAATTTAGAGAAAAAATGGCAGGAGGTGGATTTGCACAAATACACAGCTGCTACATTCTATTCTGGTGTGAGAAAAATCTTAGGGAAACAAACTATACATTCTTTATGTATTCACAATGGTCTTCTCTTTGCGGGTGGTACTTCAGTTGATGGCATTGCAGGGAACGTATTGAACCATCATCATCCCTATCATTTGTCACCCCCTCCCCCCCCCAAAACAAAAAAAATAATAATAATAATAAAATATAAAACTTTGATTGATGAGTGATTTTTGTTTGCATATGAACGATGACGTGATATCATTGTTGCATTGAAGTTTTACTCAGTAGCCACATCATTCTTTATATGGACAAAAAAGCTACAGAGCCATAATAAGTAGTCCGAAAAATGGCTAGTGTGTGGATCAGCTTCACTTTAGATGTGACTCACATCACGTTAAATTTGAATCTTCAATACTCACTTCTATTTTTGTGAATTCTGTATGGCATCGCATTGCATTGCATATTGGAACTTAGTGAAAGATCACTACAAGAAATTGCATTTTTCACAACGCGACAAAATATGTTGCTAAAAGGGAAAATTCGTTGGCAAAGAGTTTTGCCGACACACAAAGCTACGTTGGCAACCCGTAGGCAAAAGTGAGTTGGCAAAAGTTTTTGCCGACAAAATTATCATTGCGTTGGTAAAAGTAATGCCTTTAGCGACGAACATAGTCGTCGATAAAAACCTCCATCCATCGTTGGCAATTTACCTTGCGTTGGTAAAAGTCATTCAAATATGATGATTGTGTGGCACTTTTCGCGACACAAATTTGCATGGGCAAAAAATATACTTTTACCAACAATATATGCGTCGGCAAAAGTAAACTTTTGGTGACACATTTACGTCGGTAAATGTTGCCATTTGCCAACGATTTGATTGTCGATAAAGCTTTAGTTTTGGCAACGACAAATTGGCATTGGCAAAAAATACACTTCTAGCAACACAATATAGTGGAAATGGGAACACATAACCATGGATTTTGTGACGGGTTTGCCTCGGTCACTACAGGGACACGACGGTGTGTGGGTGGTGGTAGACCGATTAACTAAGACAGCCCGATTCTTACCTGTCGGGTCATCAGATACGTTGGATTCACTCAGTAGATTGTTCATCAAAGAA
>NW_021025298.1:167266-208745 GCF_004153795.1 Camellia sinensis
ATATCAAAACTTTATATAACAAAGGATGGACCTCGTCCATCTAGCAAATCTTTAAAGCTTCAAGGGATGCTTACTAGTATCAACATATTACAAACGATGACATTCCGGACAAACAAACCCACGCGGTAAACCGTCAGTGGCAAAACAAGACAAAGTAAGGGAGATATCTCAAACAAGATGTGCAGTTGCATTATAGTCCCACTACAACAAAAAACACATTTAATAGCATTCGATGAATGCTATTGAAAGTAAACAATAGCATTCGTTGGAATGCTATGTTTGCCCATGTTATTAAAAGTGTATCATTTTTTATAACATTTATCGAATGTTGTTGGAGAGAGAGTTAAGAGACGTTAAGAGACGTTTGGCAAACGTGAGAGAGAGAGCAGAGAGTGTTTGGGCGGAAAAAAAAATAATGCCAACCGTAGATATTGATTAAAAATTATTTCAGTTATTCAAATAAAATGTAACATATTTTCAAAAATTGTTCAAATAAATACATTTTAACATATTTTCAAAAGTTGTTATGTCTTATAATATGGGTATTAGTTTTATCTTTATGTTTTTGTATATATATAAGTTGTTTTCAAATTTTTTTTAAATAAATTTTTATTTTCTCATCTCGCTCATCACTTTTAGTCACCACTCACCACAACTATCAATGAATGGCGAGTTCTGACCAAACTTCGACAACTCTCTAGCAAATGGGTGATCGCCGTTGTGATTTTCAATTATCAATTGGTATTCTTCAGGTCATCTCATATTCTTCGACATCGTCCAACTACTAAATTCGACAAATAAGTTTGACTACCCATTGCTAACAGGCACCACATCTGTTCGCCCTTCATTTCTGTCCATTAAATTTGGCAACTAATCATCGCACTATTAATTTTTTTATTTAAACACCTCTCATTCTATTTCAATGCGATGTTCAAACTTTTTAATGTAAATTTAAAATTATTTTATTTAAGCCTTTCAACTTCATAATCAAGTTTGTGTAATCTAATTTATAATTAAGGCCTTACACTTTTTTTGTCTTTAACATTTTTTTTTTAATTTATATATTAAAAAAATTACTTTTTCAGTTAAAATAATTTAAAAATAAAAGAAAGTTGAAAATATTGAAAGCAAAAATAAATAAATAAATAATAAAAATTGTATATTTTTAATCTTTGATGAAGTCCCTTTCATTCACTTTCTGCTCTTATTAATTTTTTTTGCTTTTTATCTTTTTGTTCGTTATGGGGATATAAACTGAAGCAACGTAACTTTGAATAGATCACAGAAGTGAAATGATTTATTTATCGAACTTGTTATCACTCGAATCGTTTAAATTTGTGCCAGCTGGACGATTGGTTTCACCTTCGTCTACCACAGTTGTCATCCTATCATCTAGATGACTAGTGTAAACAAATTCATGCAATTCATACGGCACCAAATTAAATGAATGTAACATTCCTGATCACGAAAATGGGTCAGAGATTTGTGGGGCGGGAAAAATCGAACCCCAATAGAGGCGAGACAGTGGAATAAAAATGGTCTTCGTTATGGATGAGGAATGGAAATGGAAAAAAATAATAATTCTTGGAGATTGGGAACAGAGAGTGTAAACTCACCCTTATTGTCTCGTTGCCATTCCTATTTATAACTTCTCCAACTGGTTGGGTAGGAGTTGGGCATTGGCCGGGTCAGACAGGATCAAAATTTTATCACTTTATAAGCAATTTGTGTTGAGCTGATGTAATCAATTTAAGTCAAATCTAAAATTAATAGTATAATATAATTTTGAATTCCAATTATTATATATATATATATATTTTTTAAATGTAAGCGAACTAATTTTTATAAAATAAAAATTGTATTAAAAAGTCATCCAATCTAACGTTCCAACATACATAAAAATATATAATAATATTTCACTTATTACAAATACTTTAATAATTAAAATATTCTGTACTATAATATTATGCATTGATGCGTGAGGATGGAGCATAGCTTGCTTTCGGAGAGTTGAGATATAGGTTTGTAAAATTAATTTAAATTGAATAGATTACAATTGTCCCTTTTTTTTTTGGTTGTGACAAATGCAAATTAAATAGGTTATGATTATTGAATCGATATAATTTTTCTATGTTCACGAAATAAAAAAAATGAAATGTCCAACATACTTAATAGTTTGAATTATCAAAACGATATCTATGATAGACATTACAAGACTAAACAACTCTCTTCAGCTAAAATTATGGACCGAAAAGAATTTCCTCATATAAAATAATTGCGTTAGTGATCGGGTTTTTTGTTTCTCTCTCTAATTTAAGAGTGGCCCGGAGAGAATTCCCTCATGTAAAATAACTACATTAGTTATTGTGCTTCTTTTTTCTTTTTCTTTTTTTTTTTCTCTCTCTCTCTCTCTCTCTAATTTAAGAGGTTTCATAGGGCATAGGGAATCAAATTAAGAGGAAGATCCGTTCCAGTTAAAAAATTGGATTAGAGAGCATTGTTTTGGCCCATGAGGTCTACCACATGCCTCGTTTCGATAATTTGAATCGTTCATTTTATCAAACACTTTGTGTATTTCATCTACATAAAAAATTAAGTTCATTTGATAACTATAACTTATTTAATTTATTGCTTTTTCACCAACAAAATTGACGACAATTGTGTTCTTATCCGACATGACTGCAACACTTATTTTGAAGTGTCAATACTTCATAGCACCTAGGTCTCTGCAACAACTTTCTAAAAGTTCTTATTGACCGGCATTTGGCTTTGATCGAATAAAGTTTACCATTGCCAAAAACTTTACAATGCATAAGGTTCATTCTATCTTTTGATGATTATCGATTTTTATATTTTCATCCTATTATGTGTTTTTTATTGACATTTTTCATTTTATTTACATATTTTTATTGCTTAAGCGTTCTGTGGTCCAAACATCACAATGCATACATATGATATTAGGATAGTTAATTATTATTATTTATTTTATTTTATTTTTATCAAACTAAACTAAGCCTTGTATTTCAAACCGATCCAACCCAATAATTTGTCTGTGTATTGTCCCCTACAGCCACTGATCCCAACCACATCGATTTTTGTTATCTGTTCTTCTTATTATGTGTTTTTTATTGACATTTTTCATTTTTATTTACATACTTTTATTGTTTGAGAGTTCTCCGGTCCAAACAGTACAATGCATACATATGATATTAGAACAGTTTAAATTTTTTTTTTTATCAAACTAGACTAAACCTTGTATTTCAAACTGTTCCAACCCAATAATTTGCCTTTGTATTGTCCCCCACAACCACTGATCCCAACTACCCAATTCTGCTAAATTTAATGTCATTTTTCATTAAGTTTAGTAATTAAAATGCTTTTTTTTTGTTGTTAATTTTACTTAAGAAAAATAGATAAATGATTTAGATTGAAAACTAATCAAAATATTAAGGTTTAAATTGATCAAATTAAAAATTCAAGATTTATTTTGTTATAAGGATCAAACTCTCATTTTTTTTTTCTTTTGGATAATTTCTCCTAACTAATATTGTTGGAATGAAATAAAATAGAATGATCAATTTATTTTATACATTATAAATATTCATTATTGACTAAAAAATAATTATTACGAAACAAGATTCAATACAAAATTAAGAGACATTTATTTTAATTAAAGAGACAACACTATATTTTAAAATTAGAAAATTGGAGAGATATGTTTCACTAATTTTCCTTTTTATTATTGTATGGTAAATCAATAAGGAATTTATTTATTTTTTATTTAATTCTATCGAATAAAATATTTTGATAAGTGGCCATTTGTAATTTTTTAAAGTATAGAGAACAATCTACATTTTAGGCAAATAGGGATGTATTTGTAATTTTTCCATTATGGAAATGACGAATTAGTTTCACTGAATTTTTTTTTAATTAAAAATATAGAAAAAAAGTTAAAAAAAAAAGTTTAACCATTCTAATAAAATAAATTATGAGTTTTTAATTGTGTCAATTTAAACTTTAATTTTTTAATTTAAATTATTTGTCTATTATGTCAAATAAATTGATGAAGGATTAACATTTAAGTCATTATATTCAATATATTTCGAACCAATTCCAAATTATCTCTATTTCCAAAACTATTTCAAATCAACTTTAGCTCTATTACCAAAGTTGCATTAACTGAACCAATATCTAAGTTGAAGTATGCAGTACATCATATTTTCAAATTAATCGATTTTTTTTTAAAATTTTTTATGAAACTTTTTAAAGAAGTTATTTGTTACTAATTCATATAAAAATTTAAAATACAATGAATTTGTATATCGAATTAATAAAAAAAAATATTTATGAAAATTGTGAAAAAAAAAATGTGTTAAATTTAAATTTGGATGATCAATGTAGAATGAGTAACTAATTTTTAAAATTTTGGTTGGTTTAAAATTATTTAAAAATAATTTTTAAATTTTTAATTCATATATATTTTTTATATTTATAATGAAATAATGAAATTTGTTCATATATGGCCATTTGTTTTTCAGATACATATACTTAAAAAGTTTAAAAAAAACGACTGGAGAAATCTTTAAAAAATTTAATAAATGCAAAAAATATATATTAATTTTTTTTGTATATTTGTTAATATTTAGCGATTTTTTTTTTAATTAAAAAAAATCATAAATTTTATACGTTTTAAGTGTATTTAAATTGAGTGAATCTAAAAAGAGCTCTGCTACGTAGCTCAAATTTGAGCTTGGCTCGAATGGCTCGAATTTCATCTTACTGGTCGTCCGTGTAACGCCCTGTATTTTATTAGTCGGATAACATTATCAATATTCATTAATTTAGTCTATTTACAAATGACAATTCATTTTTTGATGAATAAATAAATATACATGTTCCCTCTCGCTACACAACAATGTCATTTATATACAAATAAAAGAAATGCCCTGAGGCTTACATCCATATTACATACAATGAAAAAAATACTGATCTCTGAACCACGAGTATATCTTACAACCTCAAAATAAAATCATAAGATTGTACCATGTCCTAATATTTGAAATCTTCAATTACCTGTGAAGTTCATTAATGTGGGATGAGCACTAATGCCTGGTAGGAATCTCGTAGTTCTAAAACAATAACTAACACATAGATAGAAATGATCATGCATGCAGGGTGATACTATATAGTAAGGTGACGTTTTGTATGGCCAAAATATCATAAGTAGAGTATCATTTTCTCAAAATTCATTTGAACATTCAAGAGAACTTTATAAACATTTATCACCGAACATTCAAAGACTAAAAAAGTTAAAAAAAAAAAAAACAACTGGAGAAATCTTTAAAAAATTTAATAAATACAAAAAATATATATTAATTTTTGTTTTGTATATTTGTTAATATTTAGCGATTTTTTATTTATAAAAAAAAAGATCATAAATTTTATACGTTTTAAGTGTATTTAAAATGAGTGAATCTAAAAAGAGCTCTGCTACGTAGCTCAAATTTGAGCTTGGCCCGAATGGCTCGAATTTCATCTTACCGGTCGTCCATGTAACGCCTTGTATTTTATTAATCAGATAACATTACCAATATTCATTAATTTAGTCCATTTACAAATGACAATTCATCTTTTGATAAATAAATAAATATACACGTTCCCTTTCGCTACATAACAATGTCATTTATGTACAAGAAAAATGCTTTGGAGCTCTAATTTTTGAGCTCTAAAGCCAACT
This sequence comes from Camellia sinensis, assembly GCF_004153795.1. Taxonomy (NCBI): domain Eukaryota; kingdom Viridiplantae; phylum Streptophyta; class Magnoliopsida; order Ericales; family Theaceae; genus Camellia; species Camellia sinensis. Next base: position 173,004 of record NW_021025298.1, read on the forward strand.
CTAATGAGTTAGAGTTGGCAGTGGGTTCCACTCACTGTGATGTGATGTTTTGGTCTTAGTTTTTTTTTTTCCTCTCTCATTGCCATGTTATTAGTGCTCCATTAGAGTACCAAAATTAGTGCTCTGAATAATTGTTGTATATACAAATAAAAGAAATGCCTGAGACTTACATCCATATTACATACAATGAAAAAAAATATTGATCTCTGAACTATGAGTATATCTTACAACCTCAAAATAAAATCATAAGATTGTACCACGTCCTAATATTTGAAATCTTCAATTACCTGTGAAATTCATTAACGTGGGATGAGCACTAATGCATAGTAGGAATCTCATAGTTCTAAAATAATAACTAACACATAAATAGAAATGATCATGCATGCAGGGTGATACTATATAGTAAGGTGACGTTTTGTATGCCCAAAATATCATAAGTAGAGTATCTTTTCTCAAAATTTATTTGCACATTCAAGAGAACTTTATAAACATTTATCACCGAACATTCAAAGACAACCGTCGCACACTCTATTCCCACTTATTTATCCGTTACATCATATCAACATTTACCATCACTAGTAATTCAACTTGAATCAAGAATATAAACCCCTTTCAATTCAATTTCTCAAATATTTACAATTGATTTCAAATCACTCTTTCAAACAAACATTTGTTTTTAATCTATTAAATAAATCCTCAACCTAATTAAAAACCCACTTAGACCAAAATTTCGAATCTAGGATTTTTAAGAAGACTCATCATTTATAAGATTAGAAGATTCACCCATCATAAGATCATTCTTCACAAATTCACACAAGATTCTTCATTTTTACTTAAACTTCCGACCCAATTATACCACAATTACCATAAATCCAGTCCTTAACTCAAATTGATATTACTATTACTCACAAAATAAAACTCATAATCTTCAGGTCACAAAACAACCCGGTGAGTTCATCATCATTAACCCCTTACCCAATTACCATTTCTTTTAAGTAATTTCTACATGCATTTCTCCTCTGTACAAAATAACACAACACATTGAAATTTCATAAGTTCATTACGAGTCATACACATTATTTCCGACTCAACACATTTCTCAACACATACCATCTTTTGCTAGCTTGATATGACGGAATAACGAGCACCCAACTCACAACACCTTCCACATTTTGCTGACTTGATACGGCGGGATAGTGGGCACCCGAAAATATTTTACACAATCCCCACATTTACTGACTATTACACGACAAGATGCGGGCACCCAAAAACATTTAATACAATCCCCACATTTACCGACTATTACACGGCAGGACATGGGCACCTAAAAAGCATTTAATACAATCCCTACATTTACCGACTATTATACGACAGGATGTGGGCACCCAGAAACATTTAATACAATCCGCACATTTACCGACTATTATACGGTAGGACGTGAGCATGCCTCTTCCTAATATCTTCAAAGAAAAAAATGAAAAAAAAAAATCAAATAACTTCATGGTGACATCATGACATGTGAGCCAAAGAAGTTCAAAACAAAAAGAGAGAGCTGTGATGAAAGAGAAAGTTGCATTACATGTATAAAACTAGGATTGTTAGATGGCAAACTAGAAGAGAATGATAATATGACTTCAACTTCAGCAAGTAATGAAAGAAAACACCCAAGGAATGTGATGATGTTTGATAGTAACAAAAACTTTCCTTCCCTAGCTGTTATATATATTTAATTATTTATACATGTACATAACTTTTGGCAAGTTATGTAGGAAAAAAAAATGAATATTTAACAACCTTAATTTAAATCGCTTTAGTGTTTGTTTGATTCAACATGACTTGGATGGCAAAGCATACATTAATATGATCTTTTGTGGGCATGGTCCCCAAAACAAGCATTTGTACAGCTTAAATCACCTGTAATATGAATAGAATGGGTGCCAACAACCATAGTTGACCATCGACTCCAGCAGTTTCTCCCCAAACAACGTCCATTCTCCTAGACTGCAATTAACAACGGGATCAAATGGTAAGAGTCATCCCAGACCTGCAGAGGAGAACAATTGCAATAAACATTATATGCCCACCAAAAAAAAGTTCTATTTGTATTTCGGTGGGCCATAAAAAACTAACACAGATCGGCTAGAAGACAAAAACATGTTTATTGCAACCAGCAAAAGCAAAAGAACTCATTGAAGTTCTGCAAACCATGCAGGACGACAAGGTTTCACAAAGAGCACACAACCAAGTGCAGACAAACACGCAAAGTAGACTGCAGAAAGAATTGAAGATAATAAAGGCAAAAATGAAGCATGCACAGAAATTCGTTGGTGAAAGGAGTTTTTTTTTTTTCTTTTCAATTACACCTTGCCGAGTGCAATATGTGTACAAAGCCTTTGCCGTTGATATCTATTTTGTAGAAGCATTGCAACTCCTTGCATGATAGCCCATTGAAGGAACAGTTGCACCCCTCTCCGCACACTACATGTACAGTCTCACTCATTAAAAAAAAAACAAAAATAAAAACAAAAACAAAATTTCAATATGCACTTAAGAAGGATAATAACCTGCCTCTGGGTCTCCCAAGTGAGACTGATAAGTGCCATGGCCATAGCGAAGTAGTGATGTTTTATCCACCTACATCAGCACAAGTGCAAGCATTAACATATTCTGTGGTTGTATGCATATTAATCTAGGAGTAGGAGGCAGATAAGAATCACACAAAAAAATCAAATGCATTTTCACATTTTCATCCAAGTTCTGACACAATTCGGAAAATAAAGAGAAGGAGCCTGCCAGTTGAATAAAAAGCATGATATGAGTCCAGTAATATTGAACATGGCAGAAATTCACTGGAATTAGAATGTAGCTGCTGCTACTGCATATAAGAGAACAAGATACTGCCAGAAAAACTCAATTTAACAAAATTAAACATGTCTTTTTGGAGTCAACTGAATGAATTCTTTTGCAACATGCAGCTCCATCTAGAGTAATATCCTCCTTTCATTATTGACAACCATTATTTTTCTCATATACTCTACCCTCGGTTCATTTTCTAATTCATTGCAATATGCAGTTTGACAACACACTGTATAAATTCATTTACTGAATATCATGCTATAATTTTAAGCATTGAAGTCAAAAGATTCTTCTGGCAACTCTATTTTATAGCATAAATTCATTGCCAGTAAAATTGCATATTCACTTTCCCTCCTGAAAGGCATGGGAGATGAAATTACTAATGTCTGACTATGAAAATATGTTTTAAAAAAATCTCAATCACAAATACACAACTAGTTTGAATGATGAAGAATAAAGGCAAGGCAATCTTAGCACAAAATTCAACCAAATGCATATAAGATCATATCATATTACCATGGGCGAATATCACTTCCATTCACTCAAAGTATGTTCTCTCGCAAAGCCAAACCTGTGTAGAGAATTAACAACCATGCCTGAAAATAATATGCTCATTACACTTAGAAACAAAAAAACAAAAGTATAGTGTAAACAAATCAAAAAGTTAAAATTTCCTTAAAATATCAATACGAGTTACAAAACTTCTTCCCATACAAAAGTACCTGGTAAAGCTGAACAGACAATGCCAATAAGCATCCACCCCATAACCACGACCTTAACACAAGTAGCAGTGATGGGAAAAAAAGAAATAGAAACGCAGTTCTATCCTGTCCATGATAGTGTTGCAAATTATGAATTAGAATCTCTAGTATATTGTTCTAACAAGTAAAGTAAGTTATTAATCAATGATTTAAGAATTGCATGAGTACACATTGAGAGTAGATAGAATCAAAATACACACAATGTAAAGATACAAGCCAGATCCTAAACGGATACAGGAATCCAGGAGGACCAACAAAAATCCTGTAGTCAACAACTTAACATAGAAGCCTCCTCCATGTATAAGAAACCTCCCTCCCACTTTGTCAATAGAACCCATACCTCCGGTTCCTTTCATACTAACCTAAGAATACCACCAAGTAGCAGTAGAAAGGTCAATTATATTTGTCTTCTAACATCCAAGCCTTTTACCACCAGTAGCCAACTAAGAATACCACCAAGTAGCAGTAGAAAGGTCAATTATATTTATCTTCTAACATCCAAGCCTTTTACGACCAGTAGCCAACAAAACAGCATAGATATATCTGAAAAACACCCATAGAAGTTTTTTATTTAAAAAAATTCTAACAACCTCAATCATTATTTCACAACACACACAACAATAAAAAATAAAAAATAAAAAATTCTACTTTCAAGGAGTAACATTTACAATCGCATTCAGCATGCTTATGGCCAAAGAGTGATAAGTATATATATTTTTTATAAGTAACATTATTAATAATCTGTAAAGTGAGTGCAAACTGAGTATGCATCTTCCAGTTGGTGATGAACACAATAATCAGGACTTAAAAAGGTCTGTTGTGTTAAGTCACCAATTTTCCCAAAAGCATGGTATTAGAGTTAAGGTTGAGCAAGGTCTTAAGTTCAAAACTCTCTATTGGCATTTGGTATTCAGACCCCATTTGGTTTCGTGTTCTCTATTTGGTTGTTTGAATCTCCTTATGTTTGGTTCTTTGTCTCTCCACATGCAAGATGGAGTTGCATGTGAAGGAGGGTGCTAGATAGCACAATTTACATTGTTAGGCCCATTTCCTAACAGCTTTAAGCTTTTGGGAAATTGGTGACTTTTAGCATGTTGCTTTCCACGCCACTCCTCTAGTCCTCTCCTCTTCACAACCAACCACCCTGTCCACCTATCAAATGCCTAGACCATCGATTCAACAATAATAGCAGGGCCATATTCCCATTCAACTTCTCCAAAGCCTCTATTGCTTTCTCCTCCATGGATGGGCCCCTTCCCAATCAATCTTGTTTCTTTACCTAAACCAAAATTACTTTCGTCAAATTTGGCTGCCACTCTTTTGTCTCAAAAAAACTAACGATGCATTGTCCTTAATGTAAAAAATAAAATCAAAAAGTTAAGGAGATTATCTTAAATGATTAACCATGTCTATATGTGCCATTGGCTGCAAGGGGTTAGCGCCAAAAGCACAAAGGAAAAAAAATACAGACGAAAAACTAACTAATCCTAAAAGTAACATTATTTTGAATAACATGCACAAATCGGGTCATCAGAATGATTTTGATCAATTATCTTGAACAACTTTTTGAATGGGGTAAAGAAGTTGGAATCATTGATCTCTAGTTATCTAAAAACTACGAAAAGGGTGTTTTTGGTTTCTATAACACGTCACAGCAAATGAAATACAAAATTCCAACAAAATCTCCACAAAAGAAAAGATAAAATTGCATAAGATAATATATGTACTAGCAGTTCGCTCTTTGCATGTTTCTCCACACGAAACTATTAACGAAGTTTTTTTTTTCCTGCTCTTTTTTCCATTTCTTATTTCCTTCTCATACAAGATCCCCAGGATGCTTATCATGAAATACAACCCAAATTATTCGAAAGGAATTTCCAAACCTCACACATGTGGGAACACTGTAGCAATCAAAAGCAAATACTACATAGTATCAACATAAATAAATTATATATAACCACGTATATCAGTATAACCAATTGCCCTATTTTTGTTTCATCATAGAGTAACAGAAAAAGGCGTCATTTCAATACATTATGTAAACAAAAACATAGACGAACTACTCAATTCTTGATTCAACATCACACCCAATTTTCAAACAACACAATTCAAATAATTTTGGTTGAAACTCATCAAATTGTATGAATCGAATCGTGCATCATACAATTCTAACACCATACTAGTTGGAACATGTAGAAGTCGTGTCAACAGAATAATTTTGATCTTTTACTCATGAAATACGATATCCATTTCCAAGGAATTGTAGCAATACAAGTAAAATTATTCTTGAGTGATAACTGAGATTAGAAATTACCTGGCAATTGACTCTGCTAGCTGGTGTCAAAAGCAAGACAAGATCTACTTCCAGATCAGGTTGAAGATATGCATGCATGCCCATTACCTTCTATCTCCATGCCCATGTCATCTTCCAAAGAATCACGCTCCGCAGCACAACATGGAAATGGATAAATGAAAAACATAAAAACCAAAAAAACTTGCGCCCAATTTAGTCTCCATTTCCAAGCAATGGAAGCAATGTAAGTGAAGGAATTCTTGAGTGATAACTGAGATTACCTAGTTGTTGATTTAGTGCTCAGTTGAGGAATTCTTTAGTCTTTATCACTTGTGTTACTATTCGCTACTCAGTTGCCATTGAATAAAAAAAGGTCCACATTTATCTCCCAAAAAACACATGGATTTATTATATATAGCCCAACAAACATCAATTATGTAGCAACTACTATCAGTAAACTACTAACTTAATCCTATTCTTTTTCCATTTTGTTTTTTGTTGTTGGTTAAGTAAGAAAGCCAATTTGTAGACATAAGTAATAATTCAAAAATAGAATACTACTCATGCCAATTAATTTCTCAATTTTCTCTTCACACCTGGCTCTAAGGATTTGCAAAGCACACAAATTTGTATCCTAAAATGCCAACTACTGAAGTTTAATTGTTCTGCAGGCTAGGCATAAGCTCTCTTCTAGAGGGGGTATTTCCCTTGGCATGTCTTGAGCTTCATTGTAAATCCCCTTTTATGGCAATAAAAACTTACCCCCGAAAAAGCATACCATGACGAACAATGCCTACGTGCCAGAGAAGCCGAGAAAAGGAAAACCAACAAATATCAACTATATTCAAAATAAAAAAATTCAGTTTTCCAACTAGTACCAAGCATATAGATTTTGAATTTTTGAACTCTTTTTAATTGAGGCATTTCGAAATGGCCTATTTCACTAGTTCAATAAATCAATGGAAGGAAAATAACAAGGTGCAACTGTTAATAAAGTAGAACTTCAATTGGTGAACAATAATGCTAGACCCCAAATGTTCTAGCAAACACTCACATGCGTGTTGGTCCCACAACACCCATGTGAGTGGTAGATTTTTTTGTATCCCTAGGCATTTTGCTTGTTGGTGAAATGAGGCAAGAGATGAAAGTCACAAAAGAAAGACATGAAAAAGGAGCACAATGTAACTACTAGGGAATCCAGAAAAACAAACTTACTTGGTAAGTCAATGAGAGATGGAAATAGCTGAACAAATGACCCAAGAGACATCAATGCTGGAAACACACTTAGAAATGATTTTTCAAATCTGCATCAAAAGAGAAAACAGAAAAAAAATATATGTATGAAAGTAAGTAATGCCCTTCACTACAAATTGAGTCCACAGTATCTCCGAAAGCATTCTTTTAGATCCTCCTTTTTGAAATTAAACATATGTGTTTAGTTGTCAAAATTTCCGTTAGGCTCAATTAGTTTTAGTACAAAATTACTATACCATATTTTGTTCCAACAAGGTCGAGAAGGTGCATAATAACTTTAAACATACAAAATAAGATGTGGCATCACATAAGCAACAAAATTTATTTCTGAAGTAGCATTGACAGGACAAAATAAAATAAAACTACAATTATGAATACCAATATATGAAGGGTCTTGTTAACAAGTGTCCCGGGGACACGAAAAGTAGACCAAAAAATAAAGTAGACCAACTTGCAGAGGCCCCTTGAACCAAGAGTTTCAATGAACCTCACCACCAGTTCTCTAGCATTGCCTTGTTTCCCATCAAACTTAATAAACTTGGGCACTGTATACCCAGTTGGGTATGCAATGGTCAATATCTCCTGAGAGTATAGGGCCCTCACATCGAGTCAGGGAGAGATGGGAGTTGCTTCTTGCTATGCTCTTGCTCGAGCATAGCTTGTACATCGGCTAGAGTAAAAAAGTGAGTGGGCTGGAATGGTCCAGTCTGTTGCTGGGTAGCTGAACCAGCGGCCGCACCGTTCGCCTGAAGTACCCCCGGAGGCACCTAGATCGGAGCCCGAACCTCAAGGAACAGGTTAGAGGTTAGGCACTGAGTTTCGGACTACTACAGGCGGAGTTGCTTGCACTGGAGCTGGTCGAGAAGCCATGGCCATAACAGCCTCAGTGAGAGTTTGCAAAGCAGCCAGGATCTCCCTCTGTGTATCCTGCAGTGACTGAACTGCCTCAATCACAACACTGTGGTCACGGTCCTCCGCATGTGCTACTTCGCCATTTGAAGAGCCTTGCTGAACTTCATCCTCTGCCATTTTTTTTCCAGTGAAGTGTGTAAACCACTGTGGGTATGAACCATCAACAAAGCAGCCTCCCCAGTGGAGTGGCTAGAAATGTAAGGGGGTTCGAGGTTAGAAAAGGTAATTAGAGAGGCAAAACTATGCTAATGGTCCAAGAATGGTGGAAGTGGCTTGAGAATGAGCAGCAGCAACTGTCTGGAAGTTGGAGAGTGTGCAGCCGGGTGAGGGTGAAGCAAGTAGCTCAAGAAGAAATGTATGGCAGTGCCAAAATGGGCAGCATCTCCCCCAAATTCCCAAAATTTCTCTTGTTGAACCTTGGGAAATGAGTCCTATTTATAGGCTTTTCCTTGGTACCAAGAGCACACCAAGTGGCCAAACAGAGAGAGGACATGTGTCCTAGAGGATCACATGGAATATTCTGCCTTGAGCCACTAGGCTGAAGGTGCCACGTGTCCTTCTGCATGTACTGTGTACTATCTGTTTGCCCTTGTAACTACCTTTTTGAGCCTCAGCAAGTGTAGTTGCGACAGGAGTGTTTAGCGCTGCAACTCCCTCTTGAGCCTCAGCAAATGCAATTGCGACGGGAGCGTTTGCTGCTGCACTTGCCTTCTCAGTTCTAATTGGCCACTGCATGCATTCTCAGGACTCCATTAGTCTGCTATCGACTATGTTCGTGCTCATTGCAGCGAAGCCTTCACCCTTAGCCACCTAACCACAAACTCCCCAGCTTCCCAGGGTGAAGGCCACAGCCAAGCCTGCTATCAGCCGTGCTGTTCCTTAGTACCGAGCCCAAGGGGCTTCCTTAGTCTTGCTCATGCGACTAACACAAGTCTATGACCTGGGTAATGGAAAGGGAGTCCCTTATGCTTGGGCCACCCTGCTCCTATCTTCGCGGGATCGTCGCGGTAAACTAGTTCCCTGGGTCTGCCATCAACTCTAACCAGTAAGTCTTGGGTCCTGCTATCAGTGCCAAGTTAAATGAATTTTGGGGCCTGCTATCAGCCCTGGGCTAGTAATGCCTTGGGGCCTGCTATCAGCGCCAGGCATTACCCTCTACTTGCAGAGGGGAGCTTTTCCCAGATGCTGCTATCACCTTGGCGGGATGTTCCCTCCGCAAGTTGGTTGCGGCGGCAGTAGTTGCTGCAGTAGTCATTTCCCGTGGCAAGTTCGAATGGCATAACCGACAATATTGGAGATGGCAGCGCCGACAAAGTGCCTATGCAACTTGGGCGCCTCTGCAACTTGGTTGCTTCGGTTCTCTCCTTCCCTCAGCAACTCCAGGTGGCAACGAAATCGAGAATACTTGGAATGGCGGCGCTAAGACAAAGTACCTCCGCAACTTGGTCGTCGCAATTGTCGCCTCTGCAACTGTCGCCTCTGCAATTCCCTCATCAACTTTGGATGGCGGCGGAGCCAAAGATATTAGGAATGGCAGCATTGAGGCAAAGTAACTCAGCAACTTCCCCGCTGCAAGTATTCCCTCTGCAACTTGACTGTCGCATGTGCTCCCGCTGCAACTTGACTTGGTCATTTTCCTTCGCGGAGTCTGTTTGGACCCCTGGCGGGTCAGACCTACTCCGGCCCACTGTTGGCCCACTTCCCTTGGACTTTAGCCCATGCTCCTTTTTCATTCCTGGTCGCCTCTTTGGGACGACCTCAGTACTTAGGCCCATACTTAATTTGGGGTTTAATTTCTGACCCTCTACAAAAAAAAGAACGTAGTGGCTAGAAGTAGTGCTGAAGCTGAATTTAGATTAGTGGTTCATGGAATTTGTAAAGCTTTGTGGATCGAGAGATTATTGGAAGACTTAAAAATTCCAAGAACATCACCAATGGAAGTTTACTGCCATGTATCTCCTATTAATAGAGGTGCTGTGTGTACATTGTTTAAATATGAGAATAAGAAATATTATTCTTTCTAGCTTTCATTCAAAATAATAATATCCAGTTTTGCAACTAGTACCAAGCATGTAGATTTTGAATTTCTGAACAAATTTAATTAAGGCATTTCAAAATGGCCTATTTGACTGATCAATAAATTAATGGAAGGAAAATAACACGGTGCAGCTGTTAATAGAGTGAGTAGAACTTCAAATGGCAAACAATAATGCAAGACCCCAAATGTTCTAGCAAACACTCACATGGGTGTTGGTCCCACACCCATGCGAGTGGTAGATTTTTTGGTAAATTTTTTCGTATCCCTAGGCATTTTGCTCATTGGTGAATTATGGAAAGAGACAAAAACCACAAAAGAAAGACACTAAAAGGAGCATAATGTAACTACTAGGGAATCCTGAAAAACAAACTCACTTGGTAAGTCAACAAGAGATGGAAATAAGCTGAACAAATGATCCAAGAGACATCAATGCTGGAAACACACTTAGAAACAATTTTTCTGATCTGCATCAAAAAATAAAACAGAAAAAAATATATGTATGAAAGTCAGTAATGCCCTTCACTGCAGATTAAGTCCACAGTATCTCCAAAAGCATTCTTTTAGATCCTCCGTTCTGAAATTAAACATGTGTTTAGTTGTCAAAATTTCCATTAAGCTCAATCAGTTTCAATACGAAATTACTATACCATATTTTGTTCCAACAAGGTCGGGAAGGTGCATAATAACTTTAAACATACAAAATAAGGTGTGGCATCACAAAAGCAACGAAATTTATTTCTGAAGTAGCATTGACAAGACAAAAATAAAATAAAACTACAATTATGAATACCAATATATATGAAGGGTCTTGCTAAAAAGTGCCCTGGGACACGAAAAGTAGACCAAAAAATAAATTTGAAAACACAAGACACTTTTATTAAATTCAATACAACTTTTATTGAAATTAATGCACTTCTTTTAACTGTTTGACTTATTTTCAAGACACTTCCTTATTTCAATCCCAATATTCAGCACTTTTAGCATTTGTCATATACAAATATCAAGTTATAACGACACAACAATTGCATGAATTATAACTAAGATCATTCCAATAAAATAAATGAAATATATCTTTTAAGAACGGAACCAAAAAGATGACACGAGGAACTTACTTCTCTACATTTCATGAGCTTTAGCATTAATGGGAAAAACTACAAATGCAAGACTGATGTTAGAGGAGGATAAGTTATCAAAATATTTCATATACATGTTTCATATTTCTTCTTTTCTACTTCTAAATCTGAAAATTCAGTCAAATAAAGAAACTAAATCCTATGCAAAGAATCATGCCAATCTCAAATCATACCTAAGGGAGTAATGTAGGGAAATTAGTTAGAATTTTTCTCTTGTTAAGATTTCGAAAGTCATTGTAGCAGCAACAGCAGGGTCTAAAAATTCACTACAATCAAACATTGGACGAGTGATTTTCAAATATGATTTATCATATGATATGCATAAATAGGGAATAATTGTTAGATGAAATCACAATTTCATTTTTTCCCCACAAATAAACTATTGTGAAAGGACTACAAACTAAACCATCTTTACCGGCTCAAACATGAATGAATGAAGGTCCTCCTACTGGGATCAGCATCATGCAGAACCACCTCTCCAAAATAAAGAAAAAATAGACGAATTTCCTGAGTAAAACTGTAGAATAAAAGAACAATGCTTACATTAGCACATATGTAAGCATAATGATGAGGGGAAGAACTAGGAGAGAGGCAAATATCAAGCACCAAAAATACTTCAACATTCCAAATAAATATTAACTGCAAGTTAATAACACCTGCAATAAATTTATGGTCATTTTTTTCCATGTTTTGTTTGCTTTTGTTTTGAATGAGAGCCATCATGGCTCGAGCTTTGACAGCTTCTTAAGCTAGACAAGGTCTCTTCTTTTTTTTCTTTTTTTTTTTTATAACAAAACAACTAACTCATTGCAGCAAGCAAACATATAAATTCTTCTCAAAGTAAGTATTTTCTCCCCCCAACCTAAACGATGCATTGTCCTCAATGTAAAAAACAAAATCACAAAGGTTAGGAGATTACCTTAAATAATGAACCATGTCTATATGTATATATATATTTTTTGAGCGTCAACAAAAATTTTATTAAAAAAGAAAAGATGAACCATGAACCTGCAAGGGATTATTGCCAAAAACACAAGGGACAAAAATTACAAACGAAAAATTAACAACTCCTAAAAGTATCATTGCTTTTATTATTATGTTTATGGGTCTCGATAAATAGGGTCTTTTAATTCAATGGACTCCTCACCTCTTCAGGTGAGAAATTCTCCAAAACTGGTTTAAGACGTTGGCCAGTCACTTTAAAAACATTACCATTCCTGGGATTTTCAATCTCAACGGTCCCATGAGAAAAATCAGTTTTAACTATGAAAGGGCCGGTCCATCTAGATCTCAATTTACCGGGAAACAAATGTAGTCTAGTTTTATACAAAAGAACCTTTTTGTGAAGGCTCAATAATTCATTTGAGTACAAACAATATTAACATTAAAAACATATCATATACAATGACACGGGGAGGACAAGTCAATCAACTGGGGGCCCTTTTTTCTTTCAAAACAGCACCCCTTTTCTGCTCCCTTATCTACAAAAATATGAAATCTTGCCTTTAGGCAATAGCAATATTATCTTTTATTCGATGAAAAGCTACAAACACAAGACCGTTGTGAGTAAAAAGGTATATATATTATGTAGAGGGTTAGAAAATTAAGATAAAAATAGCCATCTTGTTGCGCTGAATTTGAGCAACCCAAGCACCCTTGACAACATGGCGGTCAGATCTAGTGTTCTTGCTATTATCTAAGTCACCTAATATATATTACATAAAAGGAACAAATAAGGAACAAAAGATGGCTAGTAATTAAAAGGAAAAACAAATAAATATTTGAAGAGCAAAATCAAAATATAAAAGGGCTGGAGGTACAATGAAATCTTGTCTAACCTTTGAGAGAGTTTTTGTGGATGTTATGAGATGATTTCAAAGCAAACCGAGTCTTATGGGCCTGGTTGTGCAATTTATATTGTTGATGGCTCAAATATAGTTTTTCTAAAAATTTAAATCAAATACATTAAATCACAATTAAATATAAATTGAGAGAATGATATAATATCCAAAATTCCTAGAATAACTACGTAATTTTTAGCATTCATCACACCTCCCAACCAGCTTTAATTTCAGAACCTAGCAATTATGGCGACTAAAATAAAATCAAAAAGAAAAAGAAAAATAAAAGCAACTACTCTAAACCACTTCCGCAAGAAATCACGATTGAAGTTAGCACATGCAACAAGTCCTTAATCCAATAGATTACCCCTCATGGACGAGTTAAAGTCTCGTGTTTCCAAAGATGTTACCCACAAACGTCCAAAAATTTCTTTACTAAAACGACTTCTTTCATTCTCATGCCAAGGTTAAAGAACCAGTCATGAATTTCACAACCTTAACAAGATAATCAATCAAAGTTCAAAAGACTAGCAGTAAGTAAAGATATCGCATGACATTCAAAATTTGGAGTGTGTGAAAAAAGTTCAACCAACACAGACACAACCTTAGCCTTAAAGTGAAATATAACCCAAATCTCTTTCTGAAACGTGCTTCGACTCAAATCTGACCAGTTATTGCACTCAACAAATAAATCACTTAGAATATGGTGCAAAAATTGCTCTCAATATATGCGAGTAGAACAATGTAAATCAAAGGCAAAATATCCCGCATACTAATTTTTTTGAAAAACACTAGTATGAAAGAATAAATAAATAGTCTCATGAATGGAATATCAAATACTGAGAAATAAAATTTCTAGAAATGTTACCCACAAACGTCAAAAATTTTCTTTACTCTAAGGATTTCTTTCGTTCTCATGCTAAAGTTCAAGAACAAGTCATGAATTTCACAACCTTAACAAGATAACCAATCAAAGTTCAAGACACTAGCAACAAGTAAAGATATCTCATGACATTCAGAATTTGGCGTGTGTGAAAAAGTTTATCCAACACATACACAACCTTAGCCTTAAAGTGAAATATAACCCAAATCTCTTTCTGAAACATGTTTCGACTCAAATCTCACCAGTTATTGCACTCAACAAATAAATCACTCTGAATATGGTGTAAAAATTACTCTCAATATATGCGAGTAGCATAATGTAAATCAAAGGCAAAATATCCTGCGTACTAATTTTTGGAAAAACACTATAATGAAAGAATAAATAAATAGTCTCATGAATGGAGTATCAAATACTGAGAATTAAAATTACCACACCATCACCCCAATCCATCATGTCCACTTGTAAACTATACCACACTCAAGATCAAATAGGACTTTTGTTTGGTTGTAATGCTTGGGTTGAAGAATTACGAAAAAATAATAAAAAGCCAAAGCTGAATAAAAAAAAAAAGGATGTATGAGAGACAATTGGCATAAAAATAAACACAATTAGAGCATTATTCCAAATGCCTTGCTCTTTCTATTACTTTTCTTTTTGTCTTTTTCAACTTTCTCCTAATTTTTTTTCCCTTCATTGAACACAATTTATTTCTTCTTCTTTTTTTCAGCATTTCTCCTTTTTTTTTTCCAAACAAATTTGCCATTGTCAAACTCAAATAATCCCAACATATCTACAAAAGTAAAAAGAAAGTATGGGTTGTTGGGTTAAACAAAGAAAGACTAACATAAAAGCTCAAATTGGTTTCTAATGGTTCATCAAGTAATAATAAAAGAAAGAAAAATAAATAAAAGGCTCAAAGAATCAAAGATGGCCTAAAATCATCTCTCAAGAATTAGTATGGTCCTTCAACTTTCATGATCTCAAGGGAATAAAAGTGTCATAACAAATTGATTTATTCTCAGCATTCAACCAAAATGAAGAAATAATGAGACTAAATAACAAATTAATGTCCTTCCAAAGAAAATTAAGAGTAGATGTATAGTAATCCTCCAATAAATGATTGGCACAAAACTCACAGGGTTAAAAGTCTCCACTATCATTCTTCAAGATTTTCAAGTCATATCCACTTATCAACTAAAAATCGTATTCATGTGGCTAAAGTGCAGTGCAATTATTTCCAAATACGAACACATGAAATACTTTAACAAAGTAGCTAGCATATCAAACTTCAACACAATTTCTCAAGTTAAAGCAATAAAATACTACAAGTATGCCGAATCACTCAATGCATAGAACAATACATTACCATGCACACCTTTTTTTCTTTTTTTAAACAAAACAACTAACTCATTGTAGCAAGCAAACATATAAATTCTTCCCAAAATAAGCATTTTCTCCCCCCAACCTAAACGATGCATCATCCTCGAGGGAGTAAAAAGTGTGATAACAAATTGATTTGTTCTCAGCATTCAACCAAAAATGAAGAAATAATGAGACTAAACAACAAATTAATGCGCTTCCAAAGAAAAATTAAGAGTAGATGTATAATAACCCTCCAATAAATGATTGGCACAAAACTCACTGGGTTAAAAGTCTCCACTATCATTCCTCAAGATTTTCAAGTCATACCCACTTATCAACTAAAAATCATATTCATGTGGTTGAAGTGCAGTGCAATGATTTCCAAATATGAACACACGGAATACTTTAACAAAGTAGCTAGCATATCAAACTTCAAAACAATTCTCGAGTTAAAGCAATTAAATACCACAAGTATGCCCAATCACTCAATGTATAGAACAAAAGAATACCATGAGCACTAAATTTTTTTTTTTTAACAAAATAACTAACTCATAGCTGCAAGCAAATATATAAATTCTTCTCAAAATAAGTATTTTCTCCCCCCAAACTAAACAATGCATTGTCCTGAATGTAAAAAATAAAATCAAAAAGTTAAGGAGATTACCTTAAATGATTAACCATGTCTATATGTACCATTGCGTGCAAGGGGTTAGCGCCAAAAACACAAAGGAAAAAAAATACAAACAAACAACTAACAACTTCTAAAAGTAACATTATTTTGAATAACATGCACAAACCGGATCATTGGAAATTTTGATCAATTATTTTGAACAACTTTTTGAATGGAGTAAAGAAAGTTGGAATCGTCAATCTCTAATTATCTAAAAACTACGAAAAGGGTGTTTTTGGTTTCTATAACGCGCCACAACAAATGAAACACAAAATTCCAACAAAATCTCCACAAAAGAAGAGATAAAATTGCATAAGATAATACATGTCTTAGCAGTTCACTCTTTACATGTTTTTTCCACATGAAACTATTAACAAAGTTTTTTTTTCCCACTTTTCCTTCCATTTCCTTTTCCCTTCTCATACAAGATCCACCGGATGCTTATCATGAAATATAGCCCAAATTATTGGAAAGGAATTTCCAAACCTCACACATATGTTGGAACACTATAGCAATCGCAATCAATTACTTCACAGGATCAATATAAATAAATTATATATTGCATATATATATATATAACACCACATATATCAGTATAACCAATTTCCCTATTTTTGTTTCATCACAGAGTAGTTGAAAAAGGCACCATTTCAATACATTATGTAAACAAAAACCTATGAACTACTCAATTCTCAATTCAACAACACACCCAATTTTCAAACAACAGAATTCAAATAATTTTGGTTGAAACTCATATTAAATTGTATGAATCGAATCGTGCATCATACAATTCTAACACCATACTAGTTGGAACCTGTAAAAGCCGTGTCAATAGAATTATTTTGATCAGTTACTCATGAAATACAATATCCATTTCCAAGGAATTGTAGCAATGTAAGTGAATTTATTCTTCAGTGATAACTGAGATTAGAAATTACATGGTTGTCGACTCTGTTAGCTAGTGCCGGAGGCAAGACGAGATCTGCTTCCAGATCAGGTTGAAGATATGCAGGCACCCCCATCACCTTCTATCTCTATGCCCATGTTAGCTTCGCAAGAATCACGCTCTGCATCACAACATAAAAAGGGATAAATGAAAAAAAAATAAAAACTAAAAAAAACTAGGGCCCAATCTAGTCTCCATTTCCAAGCAATGGCAGCAACATAAGTGAAAGAATTCTTGAGTGATAACTGAGATTACTTGGTTGTTGACTCACTACTCAGTTGAGGAAT
The DNA here is from genome assembly GCF_004153795.1 of Camellia sinensis. Classification (NCBI taxonomy): domain Eukaryota; kingdom Viridiplantae; phylum Streptophyta; class Magnoliopsida; order Ericales; family Theaceae; genus Camellia; species Camellia sinensis. The sequence goes on from NW_021025298.1 coordinate 190,240, forward strand.
TCTTTAGTCTTCATCACTTGTGTTACTTACTCGCTGGTCAGTTGCCATTGAATAAAAAAAGGTCTACATTAATCGCCCAAAAAACACATGGATTTATTATATATAGCCCAACAGACATTAATTATGTAGCAACTACCACCAATAAACTACTAAGTGAATTTTTAGACCATGTTGTTGTAGAAGTTAGACTAAAATTTCGAAATCTTAACAACAGAAAACTTCTAACTAATTTCCCTGCATTACTCCCTCAGGTATGATTTGAGATTGGCATGATTCTTTGCTTAGGATTTAGTTTCTTTATTTGAATGAATTTTCAGATTTAGAAGTAGAAAATAAAAAAAAATGAAACATGGATATCAAATATTTTGGTAACTTATCCTCCTGTAACATCAGTCTTGCATTTGTAGTTTTCTCCATTATTGCTAAAGCTCCTAAAATGTAGAGAAGCAAGCTCCTCATGTCATCTTTTTGTTCTGTTCTTAATAGATATATGTAATTTATTTTATTGGAATGGTCTTAGTTATAATTCGTGTAATTGTTGTGTCCTCAAAATATTTGTATACGACAAATGCTAAAAGTGCTGGATATTGGGATTGAAATAAAGAAGTGTCTTGAAAATAGGTCAAACAGTTAAAAGAAGTGCATTAATTTCAATAAAAACTGCATTGAATTTAATAAAAAGTGTCTTCTGTTTTCAAATTTATTTTTTGGTCTACTTTTCGTGTCCTCAAGGCACTTGTTAACAAGACCCTTCATATATTGGTATTCATAATTGTAGTTTTATTTTATTTTCGTCCTGTCAATGCTACTTCAGAAATAAATTTTGTTCCTTATGTGATGCCACATCTTATTTTGTATGTTTAAAGTTATTATGCACCTTCCCGACCTTGTTGGAACAAAATATGGTATAGTAATTTCGTACTGAAACTAATTGAGCTTAATGGAGATTTTGACAACTAAACACATATGTTTATTTTCAAAAAGGAGGATCTAAAAGAATCCTTAGAGCCTGGTGTCAAGAGAAAATTGAGAAACTAATTGGCATGAGTGGTATTTTATTTTTGAGTTACGACTTATGTCTACAAATTGGCTTTCCTACTTAACAAAAAAAATAAAAATAGAATCGTCTTTACCGACTCAAACATGAATGAATGAAGGTCCTCATACTAGGATCAGCATCATGTAGAACCACCTCTCCAAAATAAAGAAAAAATAGACGAATTTCCTAAGTAAAACTATAGAATAGAAGAACAATGGTTACATCATCACATATGTAAGCATAATGATGAGGGGAATAGAGAAATGGGTTAGAGAGAGAAGCTCCCACTTCTCTCTAGAAACTCCTTGTTTCTAGGGTTTTCAATATCTCATTGAGTGATGATCGGAGTTAATGCTCTAACCAAATCTGAGTGCTCCCTTAGTGCACGTGTACGCAATACTGGAATGGAAGTTTTAGGGTTGGTCAAACCTATTGAGGCTTTAGGTTTTGTGCAAAACTCGTTTGAAGTGTTGTCTTCGGAAAACATGGATCCATTGGAGGAGAGTCCTAAGGATCGCGATCTCGAACCTGATCAAACTCTTGAGGCCTCGCGAAAAGGGGGAACCATGAGGCAAACGGATCTGAAGTTGGGATCTATGGTTACATCGGAAAAATTCCAAGAAGTTACAGATCGTCTAGCAAGGCTAAAGGCTCTTACAACTTCCAATGAGGGAGAGGGGGACGTGGTCATGGGGGGGGGCAGAGGACAAAAATCTTGGGCCGAGGTCGCTGCACCGTCTACTCGATCTTCCATCCCTCTCAGGTATGTACCTCCCACTCGTAATGAGGGGTATGTCAGTGTTGAATTACCACCGAGACATTACTCTCTAGGAAAATGGGATTCATGCCTAGTGGGTTATTTTCTGGACAAGAGTGTCTCCTATAATTACATGAGGAATAGTGTTCTTAGTATGTGGAAAAACAAGGGTTCGAAGGAGATTTTAGCAAATGGGGAAGGTTTCTGGTTTTTCATCTTTGACGATCCAGACTGCTGTAAAATGGTTCTTGAGGGTGGGCCATGGTATGTTGGGGGGGTTTAATCTAATCCTCAAACGGTGGACTAGGATGATGAAACTAACTAAGGAGAAAGCTACCAAAGTCCCTGTTTGGGTTAGGCTTTTTAATGTGCCTATGGAATACTGGGATAGTGATGGGCTCAGTCGAATAGCTAGTGCTATGGGAGTTCCCTTGTTTATGGACAACCTCACTGAGAAAGGTAGTAGAGTCTCCTTTGCCAGAGTGTGCGTTGAAATAGATGCAGCATCTACACTTCCAGCTATGTTTAATGTTAGTTGTGGAGGGGATACCATTGTAGTAAAAGTAGAATATCAGGGTCTCCCAGCAAAGTGTGATCATTGTGTAGCTTTTGGGCATGATACAACTAGATGTGTTAAATCACAGGTTGAGAAGTTGGTCAACCTCCAAAAGGAAACTGAGGAGAATCCAGACCCTGGGTGGAGTACAGTTACAGCAAAAGGTAAGAGGAAGGTGGGGGATCCTGAAGGTGTAGAACATGGTGTGCAGAATGAAGAGGCAGATGGACAATTGGGTGCAGATACTGAGACCATACAAGAAGGGGTAGAGGCCCACAATACTCAAGTCCTGGAAGAGAAATCACATAGGGAGGGCACCTCCAGTGACAGTAGCAAAGTTGAACCCAGTCATGGTGGGGAGGTCAATTCCCCTAACACTACAGATTTGGAGAATTTTCAGAAGGAACTAGTGAAAATAACAAAGCTGCACTTCCTAATGATACTGAATTGATCACTAAAGTGGAAAGCCTAGTGGAAGCAACACAGGCAATGAAAAGCCCAGTACAAAAGCAAATCCAGCAGAAATCGGCTGCAAAAGGTAACTCCTCTGGCAAGGGCAGCAAAAGCCAGAGGAAAAAGCAAAGGTAAATTTTGTTTTGGGTGGTTGTGGGTTACTGTTTTTGTTGATTATCATATGACTTTTAAAATTGCATCATGGAATGTTAGAGGTTTCAATGACACCTCTAGACATATGGAAGTGAAAAAAATTTTGTTACATGAAGATATAAAAGTCTTAGGCATTTTGGAGACCAAAATAAAAGCTGCAAATGAAAAGGCACTCCTTTCCTCTTGTTTTCTAAATTGGTTCTTTTTGACTAACTCACAACCAACTAAAACTGGGCGTATTTGTGTGTGCTGGGACCCTGCTTTCTGTCAAGTTAACTTGATTGAAGCTTCAACCCAGTTTGTTTTTTGTGAAATTCTTGTTTTGGGTGACAACTCTTTTTTTAAAGCTTGTTTTGTATATGCTGAAAATAAGCATGCTATTAGGAAAGAGTTTTTTGATGACATGGTTAAAATTTCCCAGTCTCAGTTCAATGTCCCCCTTGTATTCCTGGGGGATTTTAATGCAATTAGGTACCAACATGAGAAATTTGGGGGTACATCTGTGTGGTCACCTGAGAAGGAGGAGTTTAATTCCTATATCATTCACTCTGATTTGGCTGAGCTCTCTTATAGTGGCTGCCAATTCACTTGGGCCAATAAAAGGGATAGTGGTCAGTACATTGCAACGAAAATTGATAGGGTTCTGGTCAATGAGGTGTGGCTTGACCTGTACCCTACTTCTTGTGCAACTTTCCTTACTTCTTCTATCTCTGATCATTCTCCTGCAGTGGTTACTGTGTCTGAAGACATTGTTTCCTTTAAGAAACCTTTCAAATTTTTTGACTTTTGGTCAAATCATGAGGACTTTCTTCCTGCTGTATCAAAAGTGTGGAATCAATATATTCTGGGAGTCCTTATGTTCAGAGTTTGTCAAAAACACAGACAACTGAAACCTGTTTTTAAGGCCATGAATAAAAAGGATTTCAGTGACATTTCTACCAGAGTTTTGGCCACCAAATCTAAGTTGGACTCTGTACAATGGAAGTTGGATAAGGACCCTGGCAAGCTTGAGCTACATAGACTTGAGAGAACTCTCTATAAACAGTATGTTGATCTAACTATGGTTGAAGAGAGTTTGGCTCACCAAAAATCTAGGGTTCAGTGGCTTAAATTGGGGGACTGTAATAGCAAGTTCTTTTTAAAGACTATTAAGGGTAATATTAATAGGGGTAAACTTTTTAATATTGAGTTAAAGGATGGGAGTATATCCAACAAGCCTGAAGAGATTCAAAATGCCTTCATAAATTTTTACTCTGACTTGTTTGGTACTCCTATTGCTGGACATTATGATGGGTTTGAAAGAATTAATGCCCTTGTTAAGTCTAGGGTCTCCAATGATCAATCTGCTCTCCTTGCTAGACCAGTGACTAATCTGGAGATTAAGGATGTATTTTGGTCTCTTAAACCTAACAAGGCCCCTGGCCCTGACGGTTATCCTGCTGGTTTTTTCAAAAAATCTTGGGATATTGTTGGTAGAGAGGTCACCCAGGCTATTAGAACCTTCTTTGAGTCTGGAAAACTTCTCTCTGAAGTCAATAGTACAATCATAGCTCTCATCCCTAAAGTTCCTAACCCTGCAAAAGTGGGAGACTTTAGACCCATCTCTTGTTGCAACACGATATACAAATGTATAGCGAAGATCATTGCTAATAGGATTAAAGAGGTCTTGCCTGACCTCATTGATCCTGTGCAATCAGCTTTTGTGCAGGGCAGGAGAATTTCTGATAATATCTTCTTGTCTCAAGAAATTTTGAGGGGTTATCATAAGAATTCCACTACCCCTAAGTGTGCGATGAAAGTGGATATTATGAAAGGTTATGATAGTGTGAGATGGGAGTTTATCATTGATATTCTTAAAGCCATGGCTATTCCGCCCATTATGATCTCCTGGATCAAGGCTTGTATGACAAGTCCTTCTTTCTCTGTTTGCATCAATGGGAGCTTGCATGGTTACTTTAAAGGTGCTAGAGGTCTTAGACAGGGAGATCCTATGTCTCCTTATCTCTTCGTATTGGCTATGGAAATCCTAGCTAGAATTTTTGTAGAGAAGTCCAATCATGCTCTATTCAAGTTCCATTGGAGGTGTGAGAAACATAAGATTGTCAATCTTTGCTTTGCTGACGATCTTATGATCTTCAGTCGTGGGGATGCACCCACTGTTAGTTTAATCATGCAAGGTTTGGAGGAGTTCTCTTCTCTTTCAGGCCTTACCCCTAGCTTCAACAAAAGCAATATTTACTTCTCTGGATGTAATGGGAATTTGAGAGAGGATATCCTCAAAATTGCTAAGTTTACTGAGGGTACTCTTCCTGTCAAATACCTTGTTGTCCCCCTGATTACAACTAAGCTTAGGGCTTCGGATTGTCAAATTCTCATTGATAGGATCACAAATCGTATTAAGAGCTGGACCAATAAAGCTCTTTCTTATGCTGGTAGAGCTCAACTCATTCAGACCATTCTCTTTTCTATGCAGGTTTACTGGTCCTCTCTCTTCATCCTCCCCAAGAGGGTTATTAGAGAGATTGAGGGTATCCTTAGAGCTTTTTTCTGGTCGGGCACGTATCTTAAGAAACATAGTGCCAAAATTGCTTGGGAAAAGATTTGTGTGCCAAAAAATGAAGGTGGTCTTGGTTTTAAATCTTTAGAGGTTTGGAACATGGCTGCTATAACCAAGCATATTTGGTTCCTCTTCTCTGGAGGGGAGATGTCTATGTGGTGCCAGTGGGTTAAATCGTATTTACTTAAGGGCAGAAGTTTCTGGAAAGTAAAGGTACCCCACAACTCATCTTGGGTTTGGAGGAAGATTATAGCTCTTAGGGATAAAATATCACCTCTTATTATCCACAAAATAGGTAGGGGTGACTCTACCTTTTTATGGTATGATAATTGGCATCCTCTTGGTCCTTTATGGAAAACATTTGGGGACAGAATCTTGTATGACTCTAATCTTAACAATGAGACTAAGGTCAATCAGATTGTGGATGGGGTTTCTTGGAAGTGGCCTGTCCCCAACTCTTGGGAAATAAGGGAGCTGATTTCTTCCACCCCCACTAGCTGCAGACCTAACCCTCCATTGGATGATCAACCTACTTGGTCTCTTTCTGATGGGAAATTTACTATTAATGCTGTTTGGAATCATTGGCGGCTTAAGCTTGATAAAGTTGTTTGGCATAAATTTATCTGGGGGGCTCACCAAATCCCTAGGGCTAGTTTTGTTATTTGGATGACTATCCAGGAGAGACTAAATACTGGTGATAGGCTTCAGCTATTTGGCATCTCTCCTACACCAACTTGCCCCTTTTGCCAACATGTTACTGAAACTCATTCTCACCTCTTTTTTGATTGTGTCTTCTCTGCTAAAATCTGGACTGAAATCAAAGCTAAATGTAATGTGCAGTGGCCTGACTTTCAGTGGCCTGGCATTATTCCCTTTGCTACTAGAGAGACTAAGGGAAGGTCATTAAGATCCATTATCATCAAAATGTCATTGTTGTGTTCTGTTTATATTATCTGGCTTGAAAGGAATAACAGAATTTTCAATAAAGAATTCAAGCCAGAAGAAGTGGTTGTTAAAATTATTGTCCAACTGATCAGGGGTAGACTGTTGTCTATCACAAATGTTCCTAGAAATGCAGGTGACAACTGGTACATTGACCATTGGAATTTGCCTGCTACTGTTTTGAAGCCCCATGCTCTCGAAAATGGGAGGGCTGCTGAGTGATGTGAGTTTATTATATGAGGGTTGAGTGAATGTAAGCAAACTGAGTGCTTTTCCTAACTGTTTTCTTCTTATGTAGTAATGAGAAGTGCTTGGAATTCAATGAGGGTTGAGTGTTGTGAGTCCAAATAATGACAACTGACAAAATCGTGGGTTGAGTGATATAGCTACTCACAAATGTTTTATCTAATGTTTATATATATTGTAAGCTTTATGTGCAGGTTATGGTGTGTAATGGTGTGCTGCAATGCTGTGTGGGTTGAGTGATGAGAGCCTATATATTGTGTGCTAAATTCCAAATACTACAGAGTGATGTGAGATTATTGTGGGTTTAGTGATGTGAGATATATATTGTGGTACTAGTACTAATGGAATCTGTCCATAATCACTAATGGATTTTTCACTCCATGTTGGCAGGTCTTTCTATATTGTCTAGTTGAGGTCTACTACTTGGATTGGTTCTTGGGATATTTGGCTCGAAGCTGGCAGCTGAATGCGCCGCTGGATGTTTCTTCAGGGATATAAGCTGTTTTCCTTATTTGTTTTTAACGATGTTAGTTACTTTACCTATCCTAGTGGGATGTGCTAGGAATTAAGTGATCCATGTTGACCTGTTTTTGTCTTTACTTTTGCTTTACTGTTTGGTGCTGGTTTGTTTTGCGTCTTGCACCTAGATATGTGTTGCACAGGTCTGTTTTGTTCATCAAACCTGTTTTCGGTTTTGGTGCCGATGTTTTGTGCTGCTATGGGGCTTTTTAGTTCTCGGTTTTGGGCTGTTCTTTCGTAGTGTTCATTATCCCTATCTCTCTTGATATGGTTGCTGAACAGTGTGTTTTTGGTTTCTCTTTTTGCGTTATCTCTTTGGTTTCTTGGTTGCTGATCTTTGCTGTATAGTTGCTGTAGGGCCTGGGGTATTCCCCTTGTAATCTTGTATATCCTTTGTCTTTAATTTATGTCTTATTCACCCAAAAAAAAAAATGATGAGGGGAAGAACTAGGAGAGAGGCAAATATCAAGCACCAAAAATACTTCAACATTCCAAATAAATAATAACTACAAGTTCATAACACCTGCAATCAATTCATGGTCATTTTTTTTCAAGTTTTGTTTGTTTCTTGTTTGGTTGAAGGGCTATTTTTTATAAAATTAAACTTCTAAATAACTAAAAATCTCGGCAGTTGCCTCGCCCTCAATCTCCATCAACATCTCCAAATTACATGGACTACACTAACAGGAATTGCAATGTATGTAGAACTCTGAGCGTGAAGTAAAAGCAAAATTAAATAAGATGAGACAAAAACAATACACATTTTTTAACAATGGAAAAGTGGGGACATGCATATAGGAGTCACCCCCCCCAAAAAAAAAAAAAGAAGCAATAACATTATTCAATGGGAACTGCATTTTTATAACTAAAATCTATGGCGGCAGTGATGGAAAATTATTTGTACATCCACAAGCAAAGATGTAGGCAAGTTGCACCCTGCCATGACACAATATACATTGAATGCTTTGATTTTCAAGCTTTTCCAATAGAAGCCTCAGAGTAATACCAAAACAAAACTTGTCTCAATTCTACTAAAATAACTTTTTTACCTCATAAGAGAAAATTTGGTCTATAAATAGAGTGGAAGTTTTCACTGTAAGCAGGGGAACCAATGCATATATTAATGCTGAAACACATATTAAAGCTAAAACATAACATGAATTTCAAAATTACTATACAGAGTGAAAATATTGTGACATGCATCAAGAATAGAGTCAAAGTGAAAATATTGACATCATGCAATGCTATAGCAAAATAAGAGAGAGAGAGGAGAGATAGTGACTGGTGATTAAGAGCTTGATGAGGGTGTGTGGTCATAAAGCAATCAATGGATAGAGAAATCAATACCAGTAAAGATGACCACTAGAGGTTTGAGATTGAGAAATCGAAGCCACTAAGCATTGAAAAATCTTGTTAAGTTGCAGATAAACCCAGCTATGAAATCTTCAACACACTTCATGAAGCTTGTTCACCTGATCATATTGAAATCACATAAACAAAAATAATCACAAGAATAATCAAGCAATTTGATACAGATTTCAATTAATCTCAAGCAATTCTCAGCAAAATTTAAGCAATTCTCCATCACCAGAAAGACGATTTCAGAAAAATAAATAACTAGATTTCAAGATGCATGATGGATTTCAGACGATCTCACGCTTCTTCTTCTTCGTCTTAGGGTTCGAGTGTGGTTTAGAGGGTTTCTGTTGCTTCGTCTAAGGGTTTTTTTGTGCTTCGCCTTCATGTTCTCCATCAGAAAGACGATTTGAATAAGTCAATTTCAAAGGTTTTGGGTTTCTCAGATGGATAGAAGCTAGAGAGATAGAAAGGGTTTAGGTTTATGGAGAGAGAAAGCAGTGATGGAAGATAAGAGAGAGAGAGAGAGAGAGAGAGAGAGAGAGAGAGAGAGAGGCGTCAATAAACAAAGGAGTGAAAAGAGAGGAGACTGTTATAAAACCCTAATTTTGAAGCGGTGGAAAATTAGCGAGAGAGAGGGGTCTAGAAACAAAGGAGGGAAAAGAGAGTGAAAGTTGTGAAACCCTAATGTTTAACACGTTACCTTGGGGGTAAGTGGAAGCAAGCTTCAACCAACCAAGCTACCTTAAAATGTTGATATGGAACTGAAATTAATAATTTATATATATTTATATACTAGTGTGTGCCCGTGCCTAAAGGCACAGTATAAATATTGTTGAGATCAAAATGCAGTTATAATTTATACGTATCATGCTAAAATTTGTAAAATCTGTAACTTTTTTTGATAAAAATACTAAAAAAATATAAAGAAATATTCATCTTATGGATTAAAATATAATTTATCTAATTTGTTGAGCAAAAAAAAATTTTGAGGTCAAAATATAAATAGATGGTCCGTTTGGTTTGGATTTTCAAATAATTTTATAATTAGAGTTCGGTTGTATATTTTGAAAATAATTTTTACAAATTTGAAATTCAAAACTTATTTGGTTTACAGCTTTCAAAAATAATTTTTAAAATTTTCAATCTGTATTTTATTACTTTTAACATTTTTCCCTTTTTCAGATCCATTCAATCTGAATACACTTAAAAATTATAAAATTTAAAGTAATGTTATAAAATTTAAACTCAAAAATTTTTTAAATAATTTTTACAAATTTAAAATAAAATTTTATAATTTTGCATGATTTATGTATTTTCATGTATTTTAAGTATTTGAACTCAAATTATAATAAATAATACATTTTAATTATTTTTTTATATTTTGTATAAAATAAATACTAACAAAAACAAAAACATAATTTGTTCCCAAGAGAGTGAGGCGACGATGGCCGTGGCCGCGACGGACAACAAAACACACTTTGTGTCCAAGAGCCACAACAGCCCAAAAAAACAAAAAACAAAAAAAACTCTTCACCCCCACCCACCCATCCATCCTTTCTCGCTCATCTCACTTTTTCAAATTTCAAATTTTAAAACACACACTCACTCTCTCTCTCTCCCCTCAAAACACACTTTGCTACCCCAAGAAGAAGAGGCCAAATCTATAAAGGCCAAAAAAATAATCTTGCCATATTAAGTGTTTGAGAGAGAGAGAGAGAGAGAGAGAGAAAGAGAGAGAGAGAAGAGTATTTGGGCAGGAATCAAGTGTTTGGTACATTTGAAAGGATTGATCTTAACCACTGATACACACTTAGAATTAATTTAGACAATTAAAAATCATTTTGGACATTTTTAAAAATCATCCTGCCATATTATATAAATTTACCTTTGCCATTGTCACTATGTCAGGCACAATGCCTTGGGTCTCAAATCCCCAAAAATGGCTCCCAGTGTGAGCAAACCCAGATTGAACCACATCGGCAATACAAAGCCGTCATGTTTTCTGAATACTGATGTATATGGCAGGGAAGTAACCTGGGACCAATTCAATAATTCCACCCACTCCCTGCCAGTTTAGAGAGTAGTTCAAATTAGACCGTAACTCGGAAGTGGTTGTATTAATAGGAAAATGATATTCTCGCACAATTTTCGTATAGAATTTAAGGCAAAAATAATGTGGCAATGACACTCTTGCAATTATGAACCATAGTGATGTGCATTTGACTATCAATGCAGGGATATAAATGCGACACATCATTTTGCATAAATTTTTTTGTGTTAAATCCTGTGTGTACATCATTACCCTAATCAATATAGCCACAAAAAGAAACAATAAAAACAAATTTACATAAACGATGCTTACCTGTATGGCTTCAGAAATAAAACCAGCTACATGCCCTGAAGTTCCAAAGGTAATGAGATCTTCAACATCTCTTGCATACTTCTCCCTGTCTGAACCAAAGACTCCACTGTATGGATCTGGGTTAAGGGCATGGTGAACTCCGCTCTGTTGACCAATCCAAAAAGAATGCCAGGATTAGGGAACTGGATTATCTTTAATAATAATTTGGTTGCATTGCATTTGTGAATGCTAATTTATGATTACTTGGTTCTTTAGTTAAGAATAAATACAATATAAGGTAAGATTGGAAGCTTCACAAAATAATTTTTCTTCAATATGTTTAGTATCTTCAGCAATATCAACTGTAAAGTGTAAATGTTAACATAAAGCTACCAATGGTAAAATAAGAAAGTAAACAACACAATAATCATGCAAATAACAAACTAAATTAGGATATCCTCTAAGTTAACCTGTAAGTCTGTATTGGCCACGAATTCTAATAAAAACAGGAAATCAAACCCCAAATTACATATGTATTAATGAAATGAAGAAGAAGAACAGAGAGAGAAGGCGGAAAAATAACAAATAAACAACTCTAAAAATGTATGTATTCATGAAACAAAGGAGAAGAACAGGGAGAGAAGGGAAAAAATATCAAACCCACATCACACCAATCAACAAAATGTACATAACCTTGAAGCGAATGTACAATAAAGAGCTGCAGGAAGCCCGAAATTGGGGTAAAATACTGTTCTGTTCTTGAAGAGGACAGTGGGGTTTGAGCTGTGGCAAGCCAAATCAGTCAAAAACAAAAACAGAGAGAGAAGGGGAGAGGCAGAAATCGAGTGAAAAGACTCAATCTTACCTTGCGAGAGCACCGTCGGTAGCGAAGGGCGCCGAATTGAGCAGCGTAGCGAAGAGCCTGCAGAAGATTGTCTGTTCGGCACCGAAACAACGGCACCATCAAGCGGTGAACACGGAAGATCATCCTTCATGTCTGAACGCGATAAAGTACCTTCAAAATCGATACAATATGCTCTTGCTCATTGACCTCACTGAAATGCTTCTGCCACCGGTCCCAATCCCAGTCTTCATCATCAACCACTTCACTTCCTCTCTCGAAAACATCAACACTCTTCACAACACCTTTCGACTGGTTACGGTACGAGTTCATATAATCATCGAAATTCTTAACCGCGTTCCTTAACACCTCCTGAATCACCGAGTCCCACCGACAGTTAACGGGGGATGAGTTATCCAATGGAGAAGCTGAGGCCGAGTCATCGTTGTTGCTGTGGCACCGACAGAGTGCAGAATCGAAAACCCTAGAGAGAGAGAGTGAGGGCTTGATGAGAGAGAGTAGGAGTGCAAAGATGATTGTCTCAATCGGGAGGAGATTTTAGGGTTTTGGAAGGCGAATTTGTGGGGATTTGGATCGGAGTGAAGGTTTAGAGAGTCGACGCCATGAGAGAGAGATTAGAGAGAGAAAATGGTGAAGGATTGTTATGAATGTAGGGATGAGGATGATTTTCAGAGAGAGCGAGTTAAGAGGCGTTTGGCAGACGTGAGAGAAAGAGTGGAGAGTGTTCGGGCAGGAAAAAAATTAATCTCAACCATAGATATTGTTTAGAAATTATTTCAGCCATTCAAATAAAATGTAACATATTTTCAAAAATTGTTCAAACAAATACATTTTAACATATTTTCAAAAGTGTTCTGTCTTATAATGTAGATATTAGTTTTATCTTTATGCTTTTGTGTATATATAAGTTGTTTTCATTTTTTTTAAATAAGTTTTTATTTTTTCATCTCACTCATCACTTTTAGTCACCACTCACCACAACTATCAATGAATGGCGAGTTCCGACCAAATTTCGGTAACTCTCTAGGTCATCTCATATCCTTCGACATCTTCCAACTACTAAATTCGGCAAATAAGTTTGACTACCCATCACTAACAGCCACCACATTTGTCCACCCTTCATTTCTGTCCATTAAATTTGACAACTAATCATTACACTGTTAATTTTTTTATTTAAACCCTCTCATTCTATTTCAATGCGATGTTCGAACTTTTTAATGTAAATTTAAAATTATTTTATTTAAGCCTTTCAACTTCATAATCAAGTTCGTGTAATCTAATTTATAATTAAGGCCTTACACTTTTTTTGTCTTTAACATTTTTTTTTAATTTATATATAAAAAAAATTACTTTTTCAGTTAAAATAATTTAAAAATAAAAGAAAGTTGAAAATATTGAAAGCAAAAATAAATAAATAAAAAAATAAGATAAAAAATAAATAAATAATAAAAGCCGTATATTTTTAATCTTTAATGAAGTCCCTTTCATTCACTTTCTGCTCTTATTAATTTTATTTATTTTTTATCTTTTTGTTCGTTATGGGGATATAAACTGAAGTAACGTAACTTTGAATAGATCACAGAAGTGAAATGATTTTTTTATCGAATTTGTTGTCACTCGAATCATTTGAATTTGTACCAGTTGGACGATTGGTTTCACCTTCATCTACAACAGTTGTTATCCTGTCATCTAGATGACTAGTGTGAACAAATTCATGCAATTCATACGGCACCAAATTAGATGAATGTAACATTCCTGATCACGAAAATGGGTCAGGGATTTGTGGGGAGGGAAAAATCGAACCCCATTAGAGGCGAGACGGTGGAATGAAAATGGTCTTCGTTAGGGATGAGGAATGGAAATAGAAAAAAATAATAATAATTGGAGATTGGGAACAGAGAGTGTAAAACTCACCCTTCTTGTCTCGTTGCCATTCCTATTTATAACTTCTCCAACTAGTCGGGTAGGAGTTAGGCATTGGCCGGGTCGGACCGGATCAAAATTTTATCACTTTATAAGCAATTTGTGTTGAGCTGATGTAATCAATTTAAGTCAAATCCAAAATTAATAGTATAATATAATTTTGAATTCCAATTATTATATATATTTTTTTTAAATGTGAGCGAACTAATTTTTATGAAATAAAAATTGTATTAAAAAGTCATCCAATCTAACGTTCCAACATACATAAAAATATATAATAATATTTCACTGATTACAAATACTTTAATAATTAAAATATCATGTACTATAATATTATGCATTGAAGCATGAGGATGGAGCATAGCTCGCTTTCGGAGAGTTGAGATACAAGTTTGTAAAATTAATTCAAATTGAATAGATTACAATTGTCCTTTTTTTTTGTTGTTGTGATAAATGCAAATTAAATAGGTTATGATTATTGAATCGATATAATTTTTCTATGTTCACGAAATAAAAAAATGAATTGTCCAACATACTTAATAGTTCAAATTATCAAAACGATATCTATGATAGACATCACAAGACTAAACAGCGCTCTTCAGTTGAAATTATGGACCAAAAAGAATTTCCTCATATAAAATAACTACGTTAGTGATCGGGTTTTTTGTTTTCTCTCTTTAATTTAAGAGTGGCCCGGAGAGAATTCCCTCATATAAAATAACTACATTAGTGATTGTGTTTCTTTTTTCTTTTTCTTTTTTCTTGTTGGAAAAAATGATTTTTGGGGACTTTAATTTAATATTAAAGTGTGGTGACTTTGATTAAATATTAAAGTGGGTCCTAACCATTTTTTATGTTGGGTCCAAGTGAGCCAAAAACCATTGGGTTTTGAATAAGAAATTGCCAAGAAATTGTTTCATGATGTTAGATTCATGAATAGGATTTTAAAAAGTATTTAAATCTTTTTTCTTGGCTAAAAGGTGTGAATTCTTTGGGCATCCATACTTTTCATTTTGTGAAAAGGGGCTATGGATGCTTGGTGTTTTAATGACTAGCCTTAAAGGCTGGAGGCTTTTCCTCTCTCCCCTATACATGTATAAATTGAGACCCTCCTGTCAAGTTTCAATATAGAAATTTTTGCTTCCATTTTACAAGTCAGTTTGCTTGATAGTTCCTATTGTGAGAGAGTGCTGCCATTGTTTTGTTCGCTAAGCTAGACAGATAGTGTTTCTGCCGTAACTGGTTTTGACCGTCATATCCTGGGAGACAGACGCCGGGTTTCCTCAAGCACTCGACCCGTGAGGCGGCGAAATCTGTTTTAAGGAAACTGCTAGCGTGCAGGCTTCAATTTGGTTTCTTTATCATTTTATTGTTTTGTTTATTTCTGTTGAAATTTAGTTGTAATTATCAGCATATGTTCTTGGTATATAATTTGTTTTCTTCATAAATCTATTTATTTAATTTCACAATTTTGAACAACAAGCTTAAAACAGATTTTATATATCTTTTCTATGAAATTGATTGAATAGATTTATATATATTATTAGGTTAGCTTTGTATAATGTTACTAGGAATTGTTGCGGAATTGCTCACTATTTCAATAATTGTAAATTATGCAATGGTACTCTCTAATTGCTTAGTTTAATTAGAATGCTCTATTATAATTTGCATACTTAATTGTATTAGTATGATCTTGTTTTATGCGTATGGTTCATCATTTCCCTACCATGATTTGCATGAATTTTAAGGTTATAAAATATAATTTATGGATGTTGCAATTTTGACATGCTAATTCTATTCTAGTCTCAATTTGTTACATGCTTATTATTTTCTATGCTAGATTACATAATTTAATGTATTTGGAGTTATAGAGTTTTTTTTTTTGAATTGTGTACATGATTAATTTGAATTTAATTGGGTGCATTAATGTGAATTATTTATTTGGGTGCATTAATCTGAATTATTTAATTGGGTGCATTAACTTTGAATTTGACTTATCTATTTGGAGTTATTAGTTTAAATGTTTATTATGAATTAATTTCATTCATGACTCATGAGTATTGAACTTTATTTTAAAGTTGTAATTTAATTTTGAAGTTACAAATTGTATTTTGTTTTGGTACCTTATATTAGTTGGTTACTTATATAATTAATAGTTGGCTAGATGGTTTCAATTATTTATTATAATTAAATTTTTTAGATTATTTGTTTGTATTTGTTGTGGTTTGCTACTAACTTTCTTTGTAGGGATACCAATGCGAAAAACAATTATAAAACCAAATGAACAGTATTTGGGATGTAAAAACAAAAATGTTTGGACTACTAACTTTTGTGTTGAATAGAAATACCTAAGCATGGAAAGGCTTTTGGACTAAATAGAATCCTTATGGATTGGCTATTTTATTTAAATGTTTGAAGCATGTTTTTTGCTTGAGATGTAGTTGGTTTGTTTATCAACTTGTGGTAGCAAGTTTTATTTGCTTGTTTTGTTAGAAGCATTTTATATGCGTGTAATTGTTATAGTAATTTTTTAAATTGTTTGTAAGTTTGGAACTTGGTTTGGTTTTCTGTGATAGAAACCAAAGTTTTAGCTTTGGCTAAAGAGTAGTTCTTATTTGTTCAGAAATGACAACTAAGATGGATTTGGTTTCAAACCTTTGGAGTTTGAGGAAGTCTTTGGGTTTAATCATTTTATTCCCAAAGTGTTGGAAAACCAAATTTGGAGAAAAGTCTTTGGTTATAATATGAGTATGTCCAAAGTGTTTTGGTTTTGAGAAAGGAAACCAAATTTTAGCATTAGCTAAAATATTTTTGATTTTATTCAGAAATAATGGGCTTAGTTCCGGGAGTACCGGTTAACTTTTATGAGTGGTGTAATTCTGGTAGCAAATTTTATTTGCTTGGGAATCGGTTTGTTATAACCTGGTTTATCTTATGGATATCTTAATTTTTAAATTGTTTCCTATGGACTAGGAGTCAACATGCTCTTGAATGTTTTGTCAAAAGGTTAACTGGATTTTAAGTGGGACCGATGTGACCCCTCCAGTCTTCCTGGGAACATTCTTGACCATGTTCGGTTCTAGGTTAAATGGTGAGACTAGTTTTGAATTAAATTTCCATCTAAGGGATTTTCTAAGGGTTAAGTTTATTTTCTGGAATCATAGAAGTGAAATTCTGTTGTGATGTTTCAGAAATGGCTTCAAAAGGTGACAAACAGAAATGTTGTTCCACCTGACAACCTTAGCCTCGCGAGATTCTTAAAGAAAGATCTTGAGAGATCACGTATGATTAAAGGAATTCATAAGATTGCATTAAAAATTTCTCTGATTTGATCAGAGGCAATTAGTTTGGTATCCTTGTGATTGCTATGTGACTTTGCTTGAAAGCAAAGATGAGACAACCTGTTATAGTGGGTGAATATTTTTTTTTTAATTTTTAAATTCCAAATATATTCTTAAATTGGTGGTTCCTAGTGAGTGCAAGATCACTGATCACAGAGATAGAAAACTGGTGGTTCCTAGGAGGTGTTAGACCACTGGCTACACAGTTATGAGATTGTGGTTCCTAGTAGTGAACAGATTACTGATCACATGTCAAGACATCATGATTCCTAGCAGTGGAGAGGCTACTGGTCACATGTCAAGACATGATGATTCCTAGTAATGAAAGAGTCTATTGACCCTATGTCAGGACGTTGTGATTCCTAGTAGTAAAGTGACTACTGATCACAGGTTAAGACATTGTGATTCCTACTAGTAGAAAGTCTACTGACCACATGCTGAGAAATTAGTGATTCCTAGTGATAAAACTATTGGCCATGTTATGAAGTTCCGAATAGTAGACTATTGAACACTGGATTTGTGTTTCCTAATAGTAAGACTATTGGCTTCAGAGTGATAGGTTGGACCAAATATATTTAGGTGCCTAATTCGGTTGATGACATTCTGGGAATGTATTTACTGTGATATGATTTTGAGAGTTTCATAATCATTGTGACACAAGGATTTGTTTAAAACTTTGTATAAATTCTACAAAGAAGACCTGATTATCCGACTCCGTAATGAGGAGGATAATGAAAGAAATGAGGGAGTACCTCCTCAGTGAAGGCCAATGTCATTGAGCATGGCAAATTTTCTAGGATGAGGAAGAAGCCCCCCCCCTCTTGAATAAGGGCTCTTAGCTGGGGCCAAGGGGTGGTGTTGCAAAGAAGCTGGCATACAAGCCGCGGGAACTTGGTTCTCGGTTCTTTGGGAAGTGCTACAACTGTGGTAGCGAGGCTTTTAGTTTTACTAGGGCTACACGCCACATCTGCTCCGAGAAGGAGCTGTTTAAAACTTTCAAACCAGTTACAAACGGCGAGAAGTTGTTTATGGGAAACTCTACTACCTCATTTGTTGAGGAAAAGGTGGTCCTGATGTTAACCTCAGGAAAAGAGCTAACCTTGAACGAAGTCCTGTATGTTCCGGACATTCATTAGAATCTTGTCTCAAGGTCTCTTCTCAGTAAACATGTTTTTCACGTGGTTTTTGAGTCCGACAAGGTCGTTCTGACGAAACACAAGTGTGAAACTTGTGTTGAAGCGAAGTGGACAAGATCCCATATGAGTTATGGAAAGGCGTTAAGCCTTCGTATAAATTCTTACGAATGTGGGGGTGTCTTGCAAAAGTGGCAATTCCTACACCCAAACGGGTTAGGATAGGCCCGAAATCTGTGGATTGTATATTCATTGGTTATGCACATAATAGTAGTGCATATCGGTTTCTTGTTCATAAGTCTGAAATTCCAGACATACACAGGAA
>NW_021025298.1:213995-267588 GCF_004153795.1 Camellia sinensis
CGCGCGCGCGCGTGTGTGGTGATTTTTGGGTCCAATGGGTCTAGCCCATTTTGCCCATAACCTCTCCTTCTAAAACACTTGGGTACTTGTGTACCTACTCAATTTACTGATATCATAAGCTATATTAGGACGAGTACAATTCATTAGGTACATTAGGCTTCCAATGATTTGGGAGTATTTTAACTGAGACACTGCATCACCTTTATTTTTCGATAAATAAAGGTTGACGTCTACAGGTGTTCTAGCTAAATTCATATCATCCTTGATAAATTTACCAAGAATTTTCTCAATATAATGTGATTGAGACAATGCATATCCGTCAGATGTGTTTAGTAATTTTCATTCCTAATATAACATCTGTGACCCCCATATCTTTCATATCAAATCTTTTGTTAAGCATCTGTTTAGTTGATTTGATCATGTTTTGACTGCTTCCAATGATAAGCATGTCATCCACATAAAGACAAACTATGACATATCCTTGGTCTGTGTTTGTAACATAGACGCATTTATCACATTCGTTTATCTTAAACCCATTAGTAAGCATTGCATGATCAAATTTTTCATACCATTGCTTAGGTGCTTGTTTTAATCCATAAAGGGATTTTACAAGTCGACAAACTTTCTTTTCTTGCCCCGATACTACAAACCCTTCGGGTTGCTCCATATAGATCTCTTCATTTAGATCACCGTTTAAGAAAGCTATCTTAACATTCATTTGATGTATTTCTAAATTAAATAACACTGCTATAGAAATAAGCATGCGAATGAATGTTATTCTTGTCACAAGGGAATATATGTCAAAATAGTCCAGACCTTCCTTTTGTCTGTAACCTTTAACTACAAGTCTTGCTTTATACTCGTCAATTGAATCATCTGTTTTCATTTTTCTCTTGAATATCCATTTATATCCAAGAGGTTTAGAACATGGTGGAAGATCCATCAATTCCCAAGTATGATTTTGCAATAATGGATTCAATTTCATTATTAACAGCCTCTTTCCACAAAGGTGCTTCAGGACTTGTTATTGCTGCCTTAAAGCTTTGAGGTTCATTTTCTAACAAGTATGTCAGAAAATCTGGACCAAAGGATTTTGATGTTCTTGCTCTTTTACTTCGTCTTGGTTCATCATTAGTTAAATCCTGTTGGTCGAGACTATTACTAGTCTCTTGTGTTTGATTGTCATTAGTCTCTTGACTTTGTGTACAATCATAAGTTCTTTTCTGTGAACTTAATTCCTGTCCTTTCTTGTAAGGAAAGACATGTTCAAAAAACACAGCATTCCTTGACTCTATAATAGTGTTCACATTTATATCAGGTATTTCTGATTTATAAGTCAGAAACCGATATGCACTACTATTCTGAGCATAACCAATAAACACACAATCTACTATTTTTGGTCCAATCTTAGTCTTTTTAGAAACAGGAACTTCAACTTTTGCCAAACACCCCCATACTTTTAAGTATTTATAGGAAGGCGGTCAACCTTTCCATAATTCATAAGGAGTGCTGTTGGTTTCCTTATGGGGTATTCTGTAAAGAACAAAATTAGCAGACAATATTGCTTCCCCTCACAAGTTCTGTGGTAAGCCTTAATTTAGTAACATGACATTCATCATTTGTTGTCTATGATGTGTTGGATTTAGAAATTTCAAATCATGATTCATAAATTTCAAATGAAAAATCCAAAATAATTATGACTACACAAATCAGAATTAAAGTTTTGACAAAATCATATCCTCATAAAAAAAAAATTTTGCCTAAGAATCAAACAATTCAAAAAACCCAATTGATTGTATACATTCTTGCAACTCAATAACAAATAAATGTCACTGCCATAAAAATATTTGTGACAGAAGAAAATTAAATTATCTCAACTAATAAAATGGTTCATGGTTTAACAAATTCTACTACGCAAGTAAAATAATTATTAATGACATCTCATGTCACATAATTCAATAATCAACATAAAAGATTTCGTTAAAAATTTTACGTTCCTGTATGTAAATTGGAAATGAATAACTAACAGTCATCTTCATGTTTAAATTTCTGCTGTTTAAACAACAAAACACCATCAAAATTTAATTGGAAAAACTCAATTAATCCGCTTGTGTATAAGGTTCTACATATCAGTTTGTCATTCCAAATCACATGAAATTATTATTAGAAATAACTTGAGTTGATGTCATACATGCATATCAAACGCATCAAACAAAAAAAATGAATTAACAAATAAATTAAGCATGCATGATCCCAAAACTTGCATCATGAAATAAAAAGATTCTCGATCATATAATAAATAAAATTCAATGCGTTTTGAATTTTAAACTCCAAAATTACAAAACATACCTTCATTTAATCAGTTTGATTTGTACATAAATAAACTAATTAAATATGCATTCAAATGTTCTTGTGAATATATATATTTTCCGACTCATGTGCAGAAACTATTCACGACTACGGATCCACACACAGAAAATAAAGAATGATTCAGAAAAATAAAGAAAATAATCTTGCCACAAAGGTTTCTTCGTAATAAAAATGAAATTAATTTGTAAAACTAATATTTTATTCTAGAAACAAATTCTACCATGTATACTCATAATGAACTATGATAAAGTCAAAAGAATTAACACATTTTCACAAAAGGTTCAAAATTAAGTGATCTTATAAACGAAATCGTAAGTCACGTACAAAATTTACAGATTGTGACCGATACACAAAGTTACATGATTGATTAACAAAATTAATTTTCTAGTTACTAAAACCAAAAAATAAATTATAATACAAAATAATTTTATTTTCTATGTTACTAAAACTAGAAAATAAAATACCACAAATTAATTTTCTAGTTACTAAAACCAGAAAATAAATTATAACACAAAATAATTTTATTTTTCTTGTTACTAAAATTAGAAAATAAAATTATTTTATTTTTCTTGTTACTAAAACTAGAAAAATAAAATACCGAAATAATATCTAATTACAAAAATCAGAAAAAACACAAAACAATTTTCTGGTTACCAAAACCAAAAAATAAATTCTAGTTACTAAAACCAAAAAATAAATGATAACAACAAAGTAATTTTATTTTCCTTATTACTAAAACTAGAAAAATAAAATTCCAAGATAATTTTCTGTAACACCAAATAATATTCTACAATTGTTAATGATACCAGTATGTTACTACTAGTTGTCAAAGAAAAGAGAGAGTATATTACTACTGTCTGTCAAATAGCATAAATGACTATTTGTTTTTTCAACCAGAATATTACTTTGAAAACACAGAAAATTAAATACAATGAAGATACCAAAAATATTCTGTGTCACGACCCCAAACTGCCCCTAGTAGGATGGTGCCGTGATGGCCAGTAATCCGAGATTACCGAAGGCCAATTTTCAAAATCCACACACAACAGAGTATAAATATATGGGGCTCACAAGTACGGAAGCAATACATACAAATCAGATTAGTCCATAAGAGCTGTGCGTAAGTCAAATGAAATGGCAAACATCTACACATGGGTTACAACTTAGTACAAATGAAGTAAAGTATTTATTACATCTTGATCAAGAGGCTTCTCAAGCTGACATGTGCAAAATACAAGTATTACAAGTCGAGAAGCACAATTTTTAAGACTGCCGACGTAAATACAAGTCAAGCAGACATAACAAAAATTCAAAACAAGCTCGCGAATGACATCTATGCGTCATCGCCTTCTTGCTCATCACCTACATATATATAGGTGAGCTTGGATACTCAGTGAATGATATAAATAATAAAGGGTTTGCATGAACAATAGCCGAAGTCTTTTCAAAACGATACATATCAAAACTTTATATAACAAGGGATGGACCTCGTCCATCTAGCAAATCTTTAAAGCTTCAAGGGATGCGTAAAGCATCAACATATTACAAACGATGACATTCCGGATAAACAAACCCACGCGGTAAACCGTCAGTGGCAAAACAAGACAAAGCAAGGGAGATATCTCAAACAAGATGTGCAGTTGCATTATAGTCCCCTGGCACTAAGGACTTGTGCCACAAGTGCTTATGGCACGTATGGACTTTCAAAACAAGATGTGCAGTTGCATTATAGTCCCCTGGCACTAAGGACTTGTGCCACAAGTGCTTATAGTCCCCTGGCACGTACGGACTTTCAAAACAAGATGTGCAGTTGCATTATAGTCCCCTGGCACGTACGGACTTTCCGAGAATGTCATCAAAACAAGATAATACTTGATATACAAAATAGGGATAATCATTCGTGCTTGATCAAATACTTTTCAAAACAAGGTAAAACAGAGCTTATCAAAACATGATAACATAGCTTTATTAAAAATACCACTCACTTAGTTCTTCAACGTCGGAGTCAAGGCAAAAGTCCGAGTCCTACAAACACATGGCAAAGTCTATTGAACGTACTTTCAAACAAGATTCACATGCAAACGGATGAATTCGGCATTCATCAAAACTAGTTAAATCAAAACAAAACACTGTTTCTCATCTCGGGAGAACGTGCTGGGCACCACCAGGTCTTGGCCGAGGTCCACACCATCTCGCCGAGGTGCGGTCTCGACGACCATACACAAAAAGCGAAGTCGGGAAAAATATAGGTTTTCCCTTAGAGGAACATAAGAATGAAGAACATGCATGCTAAAATCATAACTTGTTATTACAAGGTCTGAGATTTCGTGCTATGAGTTTGAAAACATGGACCTGGGCACCCATGTTCAAAGATCTTGTGAGAACAAACACAAAAACACGGTTCTAGATGCAAACTTTCGGATCAAAATAAGACTTTTCTTCAAGAACAAAAGAACACTATTTTCTCTTACTAAAACCGACTTTAAATCAATGCATGGCATGCAAAACAGATTCGATCGTGCAATGCAGCTAAATGATCAATAAGAACAACAAGAGTAGATTAAGATTCTAACCTCAAAACTGGGATCTAACGGTTCAAACTCCAACGATCAAGCTTGGAAGTCTACTCTCTCACTCAAAACTTCTCCTTCTCCTTCCTAGAGCCTCTCTCTCTAAAAGACAAGATTTGATACAAAATGATATGTTTTTCTCGACAGTCACTGACTTAACCCTCTGCTGGGACACGTGGCATCGGCTGATTGGCTCTACTAAAAAAAGTGACTGACTAACAAGACAAGACCATGACAAAGTGTGTTCAACAAGCTAGACGGAAAGAGCACTCCGGCAAGTGATGATCTCGGCTAAGGGCAAAGCTTCGGCAAGCAGGGTGGCGACAACATCGGCTCGGAAGGATAACACTTGACTAAGCTGTGCCACACCTTGGCCTAGATGTGCCACACCTCGGTCTAGGTCATACCATTCCAGGAACAAAATCACTAAGTGCAAGGATCAAGGATTTAGAATGCCTAGATAATAACATCTCGGCCTAGATGATGCACATCTCGGCCTAGGTGACGCACACCTCAGCCTAGATGATGACATCTCGGCCAATATGCCAGGGTGAAGGTGGAGGTCAACCGAAGCGGTTCCAAGATAGTTCTAAGTGTGGAAAGGTTCCAAGGTGTCTAGGCTTAAGATGACCCCGGCAACACACCAGGCAAGAACAAAGCATGCAAGCAACACTCAAACAAAACAAGACAGGATTTGCAAATGCACATAACAAAACAAAATCATACATAAATGTATGCAAGTATGACTAAGTTGAAGTGAGGGTTGTTACACCCTACCCCCCTTAAAGAAGTTTGGTCCCCAAACTTGAGTTACCTTGTTCCAAAAACAATTTTGGATGTCGGACTTTCATTTCCTCTTCCATTTCCCATGTAGCATCCTCACCGTAATGCTCATTCCATTCAACTTTCACCATTGGTATCGACTTATTCCTCAATTGTCTCACCTGCCTATCGATAATTCGTATCGGCTTCTCTTCGTAGCCTAAATCTTCATTAACTATAATTCCGCAATAGTCGATCACATGTAGTGGATCTCGAATATACTTCCTCAACATCGAAACATGAAACACATTATGCACTTGGCTCAATCCTGGCGGCAAAGCAAGTCTGTAGGAAGCGAGGTTAACCTTCTCAAGAACTTCAAAAGGCCCGATGTAATGGGGTGCTAACTTACCCTTCTTCCCAAATCTTGTAACTCCTTTCATCGGTGAAATCTTTAGGAACACATGGTCCCCGACTTCAAATTCTGGTCGGCATAACTCTTCTGTCGACTTTGTGCGGTTTTGATTCTTTGCTGAACGAGCTTAATCTTCTCGGTTGTTACTTGAATTAACTCGGGTCTAAGCAGAGCTTTGTCTCCTACCTCGGTCCAACATATCGGCGACCTGAACTTCTTTCCATACAACGCTTCATACGGCGCCATGCCAATGCTAGCTTGATAACTGTTGTTGTAGGTAAATTCCACCAATGGCAAATGTACTCGCCAACTTCCTTGGAGGTCCAATACACATAGCCTAAGCATATCTTCAAGTGTCTGAATCGTCCTCTCTGTTTGCCCATCAGTCTGGGGATGAAAAGCTGTGCTAAACCTCAACTCGGCCCCGAAAGCTCTTTGTAGGCTCTGCCAAAATCTGGAAACCAACTTCGGATCTCGGTTCGACACAATTGACATCAGCACTCCATGAAGTCTAACATCTCATTCACATACAACAAAGCAAGTTTATCGGCGTTGAAGGTGGTCTTAACAGGTAAGAAGTGCGCTGACTTAGTTAGTCTATCCACGATAACCCAAATCGAATCCATCCCCTTTTGTGTCTTCGGCAAACCAACCACAAAGTCCATGGAGATGTGCTCCCATTTCCACTCAGGAATCGGTAAAGGTTGAAGAAGTCTTACTGGCCTTTGGTGTTCTGCTTTCACTTGTTGACAATACAGACACTAGGACACGAACTCGGCTATTTCTCCTTTCATATTCGGCCACCAAAAAGTTTGCTTCACGTCTTGATACATCTTGGTGTTCCCTGGGTGAACGGCAAACTTGGAACCATGAGCTTCCTGCAAAATTTTTCTTTTCAACTCTGGGATGTCGGCCACACACAATCTTCCTTCAAACTTGAGCACTTGATTCTCTATGGTGTACCCTGATCTCGGCTTTGTGATAATCTCATCGGCTACCTTCTTGAAGAATTCATCTCCATCTGTTTTGTCCTTACTTCCTCAACAATAGTCTGCTCCCATGAGATCGTGCGGTACTACGATTGCCAAATTTTCAACTCATCTATTCTGGCGTCAAACGTGCGGCTACGATGTTACGATTTTACCTGGGTGCAGTATTCCGGAACTATTATCGCACATGCTCGTAGATCTATTCAACAACCCACCATACTTCTCTGTCATCATATTCAATTCTTTCTGAGTGAACAAGTACTTCAGACTCCTTATAGTCTTGTAAAACCTGACAAGAAGCTCCATACAAAGTTAGTGACGCCAAATTTTAAGCAAGATACCATGGAGGCTGCTACGGTTCTAATCATGGAGTGTGATAGTTTTTCTTTTTCATGTGGCATTGACGGAGGCATATGCTATGACCTTACCTTTTTGCATTAATACACAACCCAGAAACCCTTTGAAGCATCACTATAAAACATGAACTACTTCATTACCTGATGGTATACAAGAACTGGTGCTGCGACTAACCTCGCCTTCAAACTCTTGGAAGGCTGCTTCCCTATCCTTAGTCCATTCGTAAGCGCTCCCTTCTAGTCAGTTGTGTCAACGGAATTGCAATCCTTGAGAAATCCTTCACGAACTTTCTGTAATAACCTGCCAATCCCAGAAAACTACGAACCTTGGACACATTAGTCGCCTCGGCCAATTCACAACGGCTTCAATTTTACTGGATCGACTAATAATACCATCTTCATCAATTACATGATTACATGACCCAAAAATGAAATTATGGAAAGCCAAAATTCACACTTGTTAAACTTAGTACACAATTTCCGATCCCTCAAAGTCCGTAAGGTAAGTCTCAAATGATCCTCGTGTTCAGCTTTACTCTTAGAGTAGATCAATATGTCATCGATGAAGACAACCACAAACTCATCTAGATATGGCTTAAAGACTCTGTTCATCAAATCCATAAATACTGCAGGGGCATTGGTCACTCCAAAAGGCATTACTAAAAACTCGTAGCGGCCATACCTCGTCCGAAAAGCGGTCTTCTCAACATCCTCGGCTTTGACTTTAAGCTGATGGTAGCCCGACCTAAGGTCAATTTTGAAAAAGACTCGTGCTCTTTGCAACTGATCAAACAAATCATCTATCCTCGGTAACGGGTACTTATTCTTAATGGTTACTTCATTTAGTTCCCGGTAATCAATACAAAGACAAAGTGTACCATCCTTTTTCTTAACAAACAAGACGGGTGCTCCCCAAGGTGAACTGCTCAGCCTAACAAAACCCTTATCTAGCAACTCTTGTAGCTGGAGTTTCAATTCCTTAAGCTCGGCGGGGGCCATCCTATAGGGTGTTTTAGAGATGGGCTGGGTTCCCGACATGATGTCAACAGTAAACTCTACCTCTCTATCAACTAAGTGACCCGGCAAATCATTTGGAAAGACGTCGGGGAACTCATTAACAACTGGGACGTCGGCTAACTCAACACTTCCATTCAAATTATATAGTACACTACACAAATAACCTTGACACCCCTTTTTGGATCAACCTATAGGCTTTCATGGATGAAATTAAGGCCTCGTTTGGGAAGTTGCTATTTTAGTAGGCTATTTGGCTTTTTGGCTATTTTAGTAGGCTATTTTAGTTTTGTGTTGGGGAAGATGAGATGAATTTTTAGTTGAGTTGTTGTATTGGAAAGTGTGTTGAAATGATGTTTAAATTTAAAATGACAAATTTATCCCTAAAAATATATTTTTTTAAATTGATATCAAGGGGTAAAATGGTAATTTATTTATTGATGGAACAAGTGTTGTACCTGACAGTGTAGGCTGTGCAGAATACATTTTTTTTTTTTTGAAAAAGGTTCCAACAGTGTTGCTTTTGGGCTAATTTCTCAAAATAGGCTATAATAGCCTCATTTTGGGCTTCCCAAACAGCGCCTAAGTAAGGTGGGGATACTACTCCTTTACCCTGAAACGTGACCTCGGCTAGGTTTGGGGGTTTTAACGTGACACTCTTAGAAACACAATTTATGGACGCGTGATTTGCCACTAACCAATCCATCCCCAATATAACATCAAAATGAGTTATGTCCAATGGCATTAAATCAGTTAACAATTCAACATTCCCAATCACAACAACACATGCTCGATAGATGGATGCAACATTCATAGATCTCCCAGATGGAGTAGATACAGATAACACATAATCAAGGGGTTCTAGTTTCCTATTAATCTTCTCGGCAAACTTAGCAGAAACGAATGAATGCGTAGAACCCGAATCAATCAATATATATGCATTTTGAGAGCAAATTGGGAGTATACCTGACACCACTGTCTCAGCATTCTGAGTGTCTCCTGGTACTAGTGCAAAAACTCTGCCTTGTCTCATCTGTTCTTTCCCAATGTTACTTTTCTGTACAGAACCCGAGGTATTCTCATCCTTCTTACTATTGTCAGCCCTTGTTTTAGGACAGTCCCTCACAAAATGACCTATTTCTCCACATTCATAGCAAGCTCCAGACGCCCGACGACAGACCCCGAAATGTGGCTTCCCACAACTTGAACATGTCGGCTTAGTACCACTTTCCTGCCTTAGGTTGCTCGAACTGCCAACATTCGCTTTCTTCTTGGTACCAAATTGTGCTCGGCGATTGTCATAATTCTGTCTCTTCCTCTGGCTTTCTCCTGAGTTCTGGTATCTGTTCAAGTTAGCTTCAGCCAGAATGGCTTTGTCCAATACTCCGACGTAAGTC
The DNA here is from genome assembly GCF_004153795.1 of Camellia sinensis. Lineage (NCBI taxonomy): Eukaryota > Viridiplantae > Streptophyta > Magnoliopsida > Ericales > Theaceae > Camellia > Camellia sinensis. The sequence goes on from NW_021025298.1 coordinate 223,869, forward strand.
GGCATGTTGAGCATATTAACCCGGTCTTGTATCGGTCCACGAAGCCCACTTTCAAACTTCCTAGCCTTCATATATTCATCATTGACCATGTAGGGTGCATACCTCGCCAACTCGGTAAAGGCATGGTCATATTCAGCTACTGTTCTATTGCCTTGTGTCAAAGTCTGAAATTCGGCAGTCTTGCGATCTCGAACACTTAGGGGAAAGTGCTTGGTGTAAAACAACTCCAAAAATCGGGTCCAGGTCAAGTCTGGATTGCCTTCTTGAACCATCATCCACCATCTGCGAGCGTCATCATCTAGTGTAAAGGCTGCTAATGTCACCTTCTGGGTGTCGGTGCTGGGAAAGATCTCGAACAGCTTCTCTATTTCCAAAACCCACGCTTCGGCTTTCATCGGCTCTGTACCCCCTTGGAATCTCGGTGGCTTCATTTTCTTGAACTCTCTGATCAAAGCTATTGTGCCGTCCCCATATAAAGCTGGTTGTGGGGGCACTTGTGGTACTGGAGGAGGTTAAGGTGGAACTGCATTTCGGCCGTTTGTCTGCTCGGCCTGAGTCGATGTAGCACTAGCGTACTGCTGTCTTGTCTGCCTTAACTCGCGGGCCAAACCTTCAACTAACCTTTCCAGTCTGTCTAATCTGTCCTCGGACTGATCTCGGCCAACTGGAGGTCTAACTCTCCTCATGATGCTATGAGTATGCAAAATGTGACTTTAAAACAAAATGAACAAATAAATACGCAGGTAAGTAACAATTAAGCATGCTGAGACGATGCACACTTTGTTCACATAGCAAGCAATATGATGCAATCCTAACATCCTTCTAAGGGGAAATCCTATGCTCTTTAGGACTCAAAGAGTGTGAATAACGTATACTAAGGGACTTGTGCTCTGATACCATTCTGTCACGACCCCAAACCGCCCCTAGTAGGATGGTGCTGTGATGGCCAGTAATTCGAGATTACCGAAGGCCAATTTTCAAAATCCACACACAACAGAGTATAAATATATGGGGCTCACAAGTATGGAAGTAATACATACAAATCAGATTAGTCCATAAGAGCTGTGCGTAAGTCAAATGAAATGGAAAACATCTACACATGGGTTACAACTTAGTACAAATGAAGTAAAGTACTTATTACATCTTCATCAAGAGACTTCTCAAGCCGACGTGTGCAAAATACAAGTATTACAAATCGAGAAGCATAATTTTCAAGACTGCCGACGTAAATACAAGTCAAGCCGACATAACAAAAATCCAAAACAAGCTCGCGAATCACATCTAGGCGTCACCGCCTTCTTGCTCATCACCTACATATATATATGAGCATTTTATTGATAATTTACTGAGAATTTACGGAGTAATTTACAGCTGGGCAACTACCAGGTCTAGGCCGAGGTCCCACACCTCCTTGCCGAGGTGTGGCCTCGATGGCCACAGCCAAGGAAATGAAGTCGGGAAAATCTGGGTTTCCCTCTCTTGAAGAACATGACGAACATGGAGCACATGAACATGAGGAAGATGGATGCAAAGATTAAAACTTGCTATTACAAAATCTGAGATTTCATATTAAGAATCCGAAATCAGGGACCTGGGTACCCATATTCGAAGATCTTGAGAGAACAAACACAAAAACATGGTTCTAGATGCAAACTTTCGGATCAAACGAGGCTTTTCTTCAAGAACACATGAAAACCATTTTCTCTTTCTAAAACCAACTTTAAATCAATGCCTGACGTGCAGAACAGGTTTGATCGTGCAATGCAGCTAGATGATCAATAAGAACAACAAGAGGTGATTAAGATTCTAACCTCAAAACTCGAATCTAACGGTTCAAGCTCCAACGATCAAGCTTGGAAGTTTACTCTCTCTTTTACTCAAAACTTCTCATTCTCCTTCCCAGAGCCTCTCTCTCTAAAAGACAAGATTTGATACAAAATGATATGTTTTTCTCGACAGTCACTGACTTAACCCTCTGCTGGGACACGTGGCATCGGCTGATTGGCTCTACTAAAAAAGGTGACTGACTGACAAGACAAGACCATGACAAAGTGTGTTTAACAAGCTAGACGGAAAGAGCACTCCGGCAAGTGATGATCTCGGCTAAGGGCAAAGCTTCGGCAAGCAGGGTGGCGACGACATTGGCTCGGAAGGACAACACTTGACTAAGCTGTGCCACACCTTGGCCTAGATGTGCCACACCTCGGTCTAGGTCATACCATTCCAGGAACAAAATCACTAAGTGCAAGGATCAAGTATCTAGAACGCCTAGATAAGCACATCTCGGCCTAGGTGACGCACACCTCGGCCTAGATGATGACATCTCGGCCAATATGCCAGGGTGAAGGTGGAGGTCAACCGAAGTGGTTCCAAGATAGTTCTAAGTGTGGAAAGGTTCCAAGGTGTCTAGGCTTAAGATGACCCCGGTAACACGCCAGGCAAGAACAAATGCAAGCAACACTCAAGCAAACAAGATAGGATTTGCAAATGCACATAACAAAACAAGATCATACATAAATGTATGCAAGTATGACTAAGTTGAAGTGAGGGTTGTTACATTCTGTCTTAAGATTGTTGGACAATCTTCACTGTATCTAAACAACAACCAGAATAAAAAGAAATAAAGGAAATGAGAGAATTTGTTTGATTACAAAAATCAAACTTGAATTAAAAATAAATAAATAAAAACAGATTTTATTTTGTTACAAAAACAAAATTAAAATCTGATTTAAATAAATAATAAAACACTGAAAATAAATTAAATAATTTACTTGATTTAATTTTCTTCGAATTATAATCTGATCAAGTCCAGTGTTTGACACTGTGTCCTTAAGACAGAGTCGTCCTCTCCACGGTGCTTTCAGAAATTGGACGTCTATCTCCCAGGATGAAATGATCTACTACAAACAATAGCAGCACTACAAATTGTTTGCCTTACGAACACACTAAGTGTTTACACCTTTCTTTCAGAAAAATAATGCAGGAAAATGCAGAGGTTTATAGCAGAGGATGGAGTACGAATTGGAGATTAATCCAAATGGAGGCTAGTCTATTTATAATGTAAAGGTGGCTATTGGTTTTGAATTGAACAGGTATGAAACCTTTGGTTTTGAATTCAAAAGATTTGAATCTGTTGGGTTATATTTCAAACAGATAACAAAACGGGAAGGGCCCTGTTTGGGTGTGCAATAATACCAGACTGGTTTATTTCGGGAAGGGCCCTGTTTGGATGTACCGTAAAACCAAACCAGTTTAATTTTGAATTATGGATTTTATTTTACCAAAAAATAAAATTAAATTCAAATGTTTTTGGCCCAAAAAGATTAGTATTGGGCTGAACAAGCCCAATCCAACCTCACATCACGCACCCGCACCCAAGCCCAGCCCGGACGGCCGGCGGCGCGCGCGCGTGTGTGGTGATTTTTGGGTCCAATGGGTCTAGCCCATTTTGCCCATAACCTCTCCCTCTAAAACACTTGAGTACCCCTTGGGGCACACCCCAAGTACCAAACCCAAGCCTTATAAACCCATTCAAAACCTCCCACCAAATCAATGTAGGACAAGCCATTTTACAACCTTAAGGAATTTCTCCCAAAACTCCATTTCCATGGAGCACACTTTGGCTTCAATTTTCCATTCACTCGGTAATGGTTTTGAGCAACCAAATATACCACGTGAATCACAATGTGGCATAGAACGCGTTACCACTTTGACCCGTGTAAAACGACGCACGGGGCCCACCTAAAAAATAGACTAAACTTAGGAAAAATTCTGGTTTTGCCCAAAATTTTATAACCATTTCCAACAAAAACATTGCTAACATGTTCTTAGAGTGCTAAAATGCAAGTTCTAGGTGTCCCGAAGGGACCATATGCAAGAAAACATGAAAAACATGGCCAATTGAAAACTTAATCCATGAATCAAAGCCTAATTTAATGATTTCTGTTTCGTAAATTTAAATATAAAACTCATTTTCAAAATAACCTTCTCAAACTCAAATTAACCAACCTCAATAACTTCAATTGAGAGAATAATTCAAGATTGAAAACAACCTCTAAGTTTTATGATTCGTAAATTTAACATGAAAACTCATCTCTAAAAATCATCAACAAGCTTCAAATTCCTTTCATAAAATGAGTCATAAGGTTCTAAAAATATGTTAGATAACATCAATTGAAAGATTTATTCAAGATTAAAAACAAAAACAAATTTTTAAAATTTCTCATTCGCTATTTTAAATATGATGAAACTTTCTTGAATCTTCAAATACACATGCAATTGATCTTACAAACAAGATTGATACATGATTTCTCTCATAAAATCATGAAAAATGCATGATACAAGGATGAAACACAAGATAGATGCATGAACTCATCAATCTCAAACCCCAGATTGCAAAGTTTCATGAACTTCTCGAGAAAACGCAAAACACAAGCTCTAGTATGTGAATCCATGCAAAACAAGGTCAAGACATGAAAAAGGTGGAGAAATCTTACCTAAAGTTATTCAATTGATGAGTTCCTTGATGATTTCCTCAATTTTCCCTTCCTTTCTACACTTTCCTTCTTTGATTCTTCCCTGAGCTCAATTCTCTTCTTCTGTTTTTGTTCTAGCAATTGATGAGTTCCTTGATGATTTCCTCAATTTTCCTTCCTTTCTACACTTTCCTCTTTGATTCTTCTTTGAGCTCAATTCTCTTCTTCTCTTTTTGTCCCAGTAACTCTCACTCTCTCTCTCTCTCTCTCTGTTGTTTCTCAAAGCAACAACGACTTCAACTCTTTAACTCTTAACATATATACACACACATATAATTCTCAACACACCCACAAAATTGCTCAATACACCCACACCCACAACCACAACCACATACATTCAATTCTAGATTCTTCCATAATTCAATTTATGTTTTGAATTAATTTAATTAAGCAACACTTGTCTTAATAAATTTTGATTAACACATAATTAAATTAATCATAACTAATCACAAATCACACATAATTTAATTAGTCAAATTGACTTCCATTAAAACCCAATTAATTATATTTACATTTATCAATCTGAATCAGATTTTTAATCGAACTGCCAAAAAGGCTCCAAATCTCAAATGAAACTTATTACTATCATCAATTATGGTTTCCCAAATCTTTAAGGCCCTCAATTTCAAATCAAACTCAAAATCTCCGTCAATAACTTATATATTCAACTTGAACACCTCACAAATAAATTTAATTCATAATAATCTTAATTCTCAATCCTCATAACTTAATTAACTTCAATTTGGACCCAATTGATCAAATTTTAATTTTACCAAACTGAATCAAATATTTAATTAAACTCTTATATTGTCAAATACTCAAAATTGAATCGATTCAACTCATCATTAAGCCATTTAGGCTTTCAATTTCTAATTCCAAAATAAATCCTCAATCAAATCATACACGAATCAGACTGAATAATTCTCATAACTCTCAAATTAATCAAAATAATGACTAATTAAAATCTGAATCCCCTTAATTAATTAAATGACAAATATTATACATGGCAGGGTCGTTACAGTCCACCCGGTCAATCGGCCGGTCGTTCGGTGAAAAGGCTGATAGCCCCAGTAGACAAGTGTTTCACCTGGTCGTCTGGGTGGTCATTCAGCCGATCGTCCGGCCGGTCGATCGGTGAATAGTGATTCGAACCATTCGGGGTAGCTCAATTCTAGCTACCAAACATTTTTCATCTAAAAAATGAAAAATATTGATTAAAATATTTTAAATGTTCATTACAAACAAAATACATTTAAATTAAGTGCATCTAAAAAATACATTTAAGTGCATCTGAAATGTAATCAAATCATGATCATGAACTAGCAATTCTCTCACCATCGTTTCATATTCTTCATTATTTTTCGCTGCTTCAGACGACTGAACAACTACATCCAAATCATCTGACACGAGCTCCTCAAAAGTGAATTCAACTTCCTCATCATCTCCTCTCCATGAATTGTCTCTCTTACTTTTCATCTCTTTAAGTGACATCAATAAATAGGACTTTAATTTCTCCAAATAGTCGCATACTTTTTCAGATCCGACAAGTTAATCTTTGAAACATTCACAGGATGCCAATTCAATTTGCTGAGCGCCGCCGCCAAATCGAAAGGAGTACCGACGGGAAAGAAAGCGACACCGGCAATGTGGAGGCAAAAGAGTTCCACAGCTTTCTTGAAGAGGCTTTGACAGCACTTTGTGAAGCAAATGTTGCGAGATTTTAGACAATCAATCCTCGCAATTCGTCTTTGTTTCTTCGCCGTCATTGTCATTGTTAGGGTTTTAGGGTTAGATCGATATAATCTAAAATATAGAGATTGAGAGGCACGCAGAGCTCACAACAACAATGGGAAAAAGAAGGTAGTATTTTAGGGTTAGATTGATATAAGCTTAAAGAAATTTCCTATAAATAAAGCTAAAATAGCTTGGCCCACCATTTTACACTTGAAAACTAAAAAGTAATAATAAACAACTTAAATACTTTGCTGCAAACTTGTGGCGATGGATTTAAGTAGGTAAATCTTAAAAGCATACCTATCCCAGAAACTTGTAAGCAATTCCTTGCAATTCTGTTGAGTTCAAGTTTCAGTAATTGAATACTTATACATACATATAGTATGCACACAACAATTATACATACATACTTGTACATCTAGTTTTACAAAGAATTTCCAAAACATGTCCAACCTTGGTTGCTGTTCCAATAGAGAAATGTAGACAATAAGAGCTACAATAGATCCATCATTTAGTTTGAAGGTTAACCAAAAAAGATAATATAGTAGTCATCTGCCTGATTTTCAATTATTAACAAAAAAGGAAAAACAAAATGCATCTTGTGTCTCATACAAGCTATGAGATGCAATGTGCTTCTTAAGCAAACCAAGTACAAAAGCAAAAAGAAAGAAATGCAATATAAAGAGAGCATTGTTTTGGCCCATGAGGCCTACCACATGCCCCATTTCGATAATCTGAATCGTTCATTTTATCCAGCACGTTGTGTATTTCATCTACACAAAAAATTAAGTCCATTTGATAATTATAACTTATTTAATTTATTGCTTTTTTACCAACAAAATTGACGACAATTGTGTTCGTATCCGACATGATTGCAAAACTTATTTTGAAGTGTCAATACTTCATAGCACCTAGGTCTCTGCAACAACTTTCTAAAAGTTCTTATTGACCGGTATCCGATTCCAATCGAATAAACTTTACGATTGCCAAAAACTTTACTTTGTTCTGTGACTACTGTCATGGTGACTGCTCTGGTAGTCGAGGGGGTCGATTTGGTCAATCTAGAGGACTTGGGTCTAATCCACGTGCCCATCATGCTAGTACAGTTGATACATATAACTCTGCTCCGGGTCTTCTTCTGAGTTTGAGGATGCTCTACGTTACTTGCAAGACCGTCGGCCTTCCACAACTTTTACTGGTGCATCTTCTTTTTTGTTTACCTATTCAGGTAACTTAACATCTTCTACAAATGCTTTCCTATCTCATAGAACTTTGCCTTAGATTATTGATTCTGGTGCCTCGGATCATATGACCAGATCTTTTAATATTTTCTCAAAATATGAGCCCTCTTCAGGTCAGGACAAGGTTAGGATTGCTGATGGTACCATTTCTTCTGTTTCTGAGAAAGGTCTAATTCATGCCACATCTTCTTTATCTTTGTCATCAGTTTTATATGTTTCAAGTTTCTCAGTTAATCTTCTACCATTGAGTCGTCTTTCTCAGGATTTGAATTATAGTGTAACCTTTTATCCTGATCATTGTCTTTTTCAGGACCTTATCACGAGGAGGACGACTGGCAGTGGTAGAGTAGAGAATATAGTCTCTACATCTTGGATCAAGCGGATCACATGGCTCATCATACCATCCAGTCTCCAACTACCAAGGACAACATTTGGCTTTGGCACTGGCGTTTGGGACATCCATTTTTTTTATTACTTAAGAATTTGTTTCATTCTTTTAATTGAGGCGTGTCAACTTGGCAAACAACACCGAGCTTCTTTTGCTCCAAGTATTAACAAAATTTTCGTTCCTTTTTCATTGATTCATTTTGATGTTTCGGTCCTTCTCGTGTTGTTTCATGAAAAGGCTACAGATAGTTTGTCACCTTCATTGATGATTTTTCTCGCACTACTTGGGTGTATTTACTAAAAGAAAAGATTGAGTTTTTTTTTTCCGTGTTTCAAACCTTTCATCAGATGATTTGCACTTAATTTGGGATTGTTGTAAAAATTCGCACTCTATTCGCCTTAAAGTTTTTGGGTGTGTCTGCTTTGTTCATAATCATTCCCCTGCTCGTGGTAAACTGGATCCTCGTTCTCTTAAATGTGTCTTTCTTGTGTACTCACCAACTCAAAAGGGGGTATAAGTGTTATTATTCTCCTTCACGTAAGTGGTTTGTGTCTATGGATGTCACATTTTTTGAGTCCCAGTCCTACTTCTTGTCCTCTCCAATTTCCCAGTTATTTTTTCAGGGGGAGCCTTGGTGTGAAGATATTCCTGGCATAGTACCTGTTTCTAAACCATTACTAGTCGTTGAGGATATATCATGTAAACCACAATGTGCACAAGCTATTGGGAATATAGAAGTTGATACACTCAAGGAGCAAGGACAAATTTATGTTAGGCACAGAAAAAGATAGAAGGTTACTGGAATCCAAGAGACCACTTCTCCTAATCTTCCACTGCCCTCTCCTTCAACTAATGAGAGTCCAGGTAACTCTGATAACCTCGAATACATAGATCTTGATATTCTTATTACCACCGGAATCTTATCTCTAAGTATCCTATTCTAATTTGTCTCCCTCAGGATGCTTTTGCCACCACTGAGTAGAAACGTGCTATGATTGAAGAGATGAAAACACTTTATAAGAATGGCACTTGGGAATTGACAGAGTTACCTAAGGGCAAACAAAATATGAAACACAAGTGGGTGTATACTGTGAAGCACAAGACAGATGGTTTGATTGAGCGCTACAAGGTTCGGCTTATGGCAAAGAGCTTTACTCAAACTTATGGAGTAAACTATCAAGAGACATTTGCACCAGTTGCTAAGATGAATTCAGTCAGGGTACTCCTCTCTCTAGAAGCTAATCTGGACAGGCTAATTCACCAATTTGATGTGAAGAACACTTACATGGTAATCTAAATGAATTCAACACTTTCTTACACTTTCTTATATGGACATTCCTCCTAACTTGGAATATCTTAAAACAAAAGGTAAGGTGTGTAGGCTTAGAAAATCATTATATGATCTCAAACAGTTCCTTGGTTTGAGAGATTTAGGAATTGTTTGGGATTATCTAAATAAGTATACTTTTTGATTTTTTACGAAAAGATGTGCAGAAAAGTAGAGAGGTGATGCTATCCAAATAAGTGCACTTATTTAGTTTATGCCAAATAGTGCCTTACTCAGGCAATGCTTAGATATGAATTCAAACAAAGTCAAGCTGATCACACTCTGTTTGTTAAACATTCTTTACATAGTAAGACTACATCTCTCATTATATATATGGATAACATAGTACTTACAAGAGATGATGTTAAAGAAATTCCTCGTTTAAAGGAATATTTGGCAAGCGAGTTTGAAATAAAAAACTTAGGGAACTTGAAGTATTTCATACGGTATTGAGGTTGCCCAGTCCAAGGATGGAATCTTCATTTGTCAAAAGAAATATGTGCTTGATCTGTTAGAAGAAACCGGGATGCTAAATAGTCAAGCTTGTGACACATTGCTAGAGCCAAACCGAAAACTTGGTGATGATAGTGGAGGAGTTCCTGTTGACAGGGGGAGCTATCAAAGACTAGTGGATAAGCTCATTTACCTATCACATTCACGTCTAGACATTGCTATTGCGGTTAGTGTGGTCAATCAGTTCATGCATGCTCCTCATGAGGCACACCTGGCTGCAGTTATGCGAATTCTTAGATACTTAAACTCTTCGCCTGGAATGGGCCTCTATTTCTCCAAACATGATTATCTTAGTGTGGAAGCTTATAAAGATGCTGATTGGGTAGGATAGGTAACTGATAGAAGGTCCACATAGGGGTATTGTACCTTTGTTGGGGGAAATTTGGTTACTTGGAGAAGTAAAAACAGAATGTGGTAGCTAGATCTAATGCAGAAACGGAGTTAGAGTAGAGAATAGTCTCTACATCTTGGATCAAGCAGATCACATGGCTCATCATACCATCCAGTCTCCAACTACCAAGGACAACATTTGGCTTTGGCACTGGCGTCTGGGACATCCATTTTTTTTTATTACTTAAGCATTTGTTTCATTCTTTTAATTGAGTCGTGTCAACTTGGCAAACAACACCGAGCTTCTTTTGCTCCAAGTATTAACAAAAGTTTCGTTCCTTTTTCATTGATTCATTCTGATGTTTCGGTCCTTCTCGTGTTGTTTCATGAAAAGGCTACAGATGGTTTGTCACCTTCATTGATGATTTTTCTCGCACTACTTGGGTGTATTTACTAAAAGAAAAGATTGAGTTTTTTTCCGTGTTTCAAACCTTTCATCAGATGATTTGCACTTAATTTGGGATTGTTGTAAAAATTCGCACTCTATTCGCCTCAAAGTTTTTGGGTGTGTCTGCTTTGTTCACAATCATTCCCCTACTCGTGGTAAACTGGATCCTCGTTCTCTTAAATGTGTCTTTCTTGGGTACTCACCAACTCAAAAGGGGGTATAAGTGTTATTATTCTCCTTCACGTTAGTGGTTTGTGTCCATGGATGTCACATTTTTTGAGTCTCAATCCTACTTCTTGTCCTCTCCAGTTTCCCAGTTATCCCTTCAAGGGGAGCCTTGGTGTGAAGATATTCTTGGCATAGGACCTGTTTTTGAACCATTACTAGTTGTTGAGGATATATCATGTAAACCACAATGTGAACCAGCTATTGGGAATATAGAAGTTGATACACTCAAGGAGCAAGGACAAATTTATGTTAGGGACAGAAAAAGATAGAAGGTTACTGGAATCCAAGAGACCACTTCTCCTAATCTTCCACTGCCCTCTCCTTCAACTAATGAGAGTCCAGGTAACTCTGATAACCTCGAATACATAGATCTTGATATTCTTATTACCCACTGGAATCTTATCTCTAAGTATCCTATTCTAATTTGTCTCCCTCAGGATGCTTTTGCCACCACTGAGTAGAAACGTGCTATGATTGAAGAGATGAAAACACTTTATAAGAATGACACTTGGGAATTGACAGAGTTACCTAAGGGCAAACGAAATGTGAAATACAAGTGGGTGTATACTGTGAAGCACAAGACAGATGGTTTGATTGAGCGCTACAAGGTTCGGCTTGTGGCAAAGAGCTTTACTCAAACTTATGGAGTAAACTATCAAGAGACACTTGCACCAGTTGCTAAGATGAATTCAGTCAGGGTACTCCTCTCTCTAGAAGCTAATCTGGATAGGCTAATTCACCAATTTGATGTGAAGAACACTTTCTTACATGGTAATCTAGATGAATTCAACACTTTCTTACACTTTCTTATATGGACATTCCTCCTAACTTTGAATATCTTCAAGAAAGATATGAGGAGGGAATGACCAGAAATCCTGGGTTTAAGAGGGAATACCCTACAAACTCAATGTTTAATCACAACTTAAATAATATAGGAATGAGACTTGGGAGGTAATCAAGGCGACAAATGTGTGGTACTCAAGCATTTGATGGGCCTGTAGCAGGTTATCAGGCTATGGCAGAACAAAGAAATAGGCCAATTAATTAAGTAAAGCCTCAGAATATACGAGATCATGCCATGCAGCAACCATATTATGAACCCAACATAATGCATCCAAAGCCTAGAGGACCTGGCCCTCATTTTCCTCACTTCCAACCAGAAGTCCAAGGAGGGGACAACAACAACAACAATACTTAGACCCTCAGATTAATAATAGGCAGCAAATAATGAACCTCATACAAGAAATGTATGGTCCAGGCTTGAGAAGGCTAAATAGACCAATGTTTAGGAGTCTTTACCCTCCATGGGTAGAAACATCCCCCATTCCAAGAAATTATAGAATTCCTGAGTTCATTTTGTTTATAGGGGAAGAGAAACAATCAACCATAGAACATGTAGGCAGGTTCATACTCCAATGTGGAGAACCTGGCTATGATGACAATTTAAAGTTAAAACTCTTCCCTCATTCTCTGTCTAAAGTGACATTTACATGGTTTATTAGCTTGCTAGAAAATTATGTTCATACTTGGCAAGAAATGGAGAATCAATTTTATGCTCAGTTCTTTATAACTGAGCCAGAGGTGACAATGGTGGATTTGTCAAAATTTAAACAAAGACAAGCAGAGAGTGAAGAACAATACATCGACAGGTTTAAGAAAGAAAAAAACAAATGTCATGTGTACATGCCTGAAATAGAAATCATAAGATTAGGTCAAAATAGTTTAGATTTTGAACTTCGGAAAAATTTTGAAGGTATGATGTTTAGAGACCTATTTGAGTTGTCTTCAAGGGCAACTAGCTATGAGGCCATTCTCAGAGAAGAGCAGTAGAGAAATGCAGCCTCATTAAAGACTTATTACCAAGACGTTGAGTTTGACCTGGATATCGACATAGATGTTACTCAAGTAATAGGTAAAAAAAACCTATTGTTTGTGAAACATTAAGGAAAGCTGACAAAGTTGTGAGCATGCTAGCAACACAGCTAGCCAAAAAGAATGTGGCTGTATCACATAGGCAGTACTCTTTTGACTTATCAAAAGCAAATGCATTATTTGATGAGTTGTTAGCAAACAAAATTTTAACTTTGACTCCTGGCCACAACATTCCCAGAGAAAAGGATAGGGTTGGCAAGGAGTATTGTAAGTGGCATAACTCTTTTAGGCATTCCACTAATAATTATGTTATATTTCGAAATTGTGTGCAGGATTTTAGGTCAAACCCACTAGTGTCATATATCTTTTACTCTTTACGCCAAGGCTTGGACTCAATTTTGGTGGGTCGGGTCATCGAGACAGGTGGACATGTGGGCAATCAGGTCGTCGATCCAGTTGAGTCTAGGGCTGATCGATTTGATGGGCCATTCTCATCGAAGAAGGCAGACCTTGTCTATTCAGTGGTCAATGTGGCTAACCAAGGATTGGATGACGATGGTGTATGTGATCATGATCGTTTGGAGGGTGCTGAGTTTCGACAAGGGGTTGAGGTGTTTCGACAAGAGGCGGAGGAGGAGGTGTTTCGGCAGGAGAAAGTGGAGAAATTTGTCTTGGGCCGATAATATCGATAGAGGGAGCTGGGTATGAGAGGCGAGAGTTGTCTTTGCTGGTGAAGCCTTTGGCAATGGTTGCTAACTATGAGTTTCAGGGTGATACTTCGTTTCAAATAGAGGAAGGCATGGGCAGAGATTAACGGCTTGATAGGGAGGAGGTGCCTTTGATGAAAAAGGTTTCAAAAGGAAACTATAACTAATGACAGCTAAGTAGAATCACAATCACAAAGATATTATTCTAACACAATCACAAAGATTTTTTAATGACTCCACTATTTATTGGTGATAGCCAAAAGATTGGGATGAGAAGCTAGAGGTAATGAATATTGCATTACCAAACCATCTTTGTTTTTTCCTGAATTCATTTGACTACTTAGAATATTGGTTTTGCAGTTGGACTGTAACATTTTCTTGTTTTCACAGGGTTATGATGATATCCCAAAGGAGGTTCTAGATCCTGATGCCAAGAAGGTTATCGTTTAAAATTTTCTTGTTATACTTTGCATTTAGATTTTCTTTTACTTTGTTTATTAGCAAAATGCTATCAAATTGGTCTATGCATTTGGAGGATGATATATTTAAGGTTGATCAACCAAAAGACTTTTTTTTTACTTTATCTATTGGTATTATGGGTGAGTACTTCTACTTATAGTTTTTTGAAAGACCTGTGAATCCTTTCTGGATTTATGCTTTTGTTCTCAATTTAAAGCCCTCAATTCCAATCATTTTGGTAGAATCGTTACTGATTTTATGCTTTTAGTTTTAGAGTTTTTTAGTTTGATAGAATCCATTTTTTTTAATAAAAAAAATCATTAAAAGAAAGCAATTGTCACAACTCAAATTCAAACATGACCATAAAAGAAAGGCTGTCAAGTTGACAGAGATGGTAATTGGAGATGTGTTATGCATGTGTATATATAGGCATGAATTTTAGTTTGATAAATTGTTTTGTGTTGACTTGGCCATGGTTTGAACTTAATTAACTACTATGGTCTATAATCAAATGTAAACTTGGAGGCCAATCATGATTTTATTTTATTTTTTTATATTAACAAGCTTTTATGGTCGGTGGTTTGCTTGATTAACATAGTCTTCCAATTGCAGCAGTAGACCACCAATTCATGGTCACTTTAGATTTTTAACCTTCTCCCTGTCCTTTCTTTATGAATCCCCTAAACCTCTCTCCCTCTCTCCTTGTTTGAGAGAAGGAACAAACAACCTTAGTTATAGGCTTCTCTAAGATTTTATTCTTCAAGTGGAATCAACATATTGCTTTCAGAGCTTGTGATGCACTCTCTCTCTCTCTCTCTCTCTCTCTCTCTCTCTCTCTCTCTCTCTCTCTTCGTTTTCTTGTTGTTGTTGTTCCGTGAATAATTGCTTTTTAATTATTTGGTTTTTATTGTGTTCACAGAGTAGTTAATAAGCAATCCTCCGGTTATATCAACTGTTACAATAATTATAATTCTTATGAATGTGCCTATGTATGTTTGAGATATTTGTCTGTGTAGAAGGGTCTATAGTGTAGAATTAGGTGTTATCCCTGCTGGGCCGACTTAGTGAAATCGTTCCAAACCACCTTCTTTTAAGAACTGGATTGGCTAATAATGAGTTTGCTCAGTTCATCACTTTAGTCAAATATCTGTAATAATTTCTGCAATTGTTAGGATTAAATTTTGAAAAATTTCAAACACCTTTTATGGGTCAATAACAACAGCTTCGTTTTTTTTTTTTTTTTTTTTTTTTTTTTTTTTCTTTTCTGCTTTTGCAGCCTAGCATGTGAATCCAAGATTTAAACTTTAAGAAGAACCATTGAAGTTAACATTGTTGGAAGAATTGTATAAAATGGAAACTGACAATCTATACCACTCCTTTAATTTTCTCACATTCCAAAGTATAATTGGTTTTTAGGGCGTTAACAACATAATCAATCATTGGACATTGACCATGCTTGTTCCGCTGAGCTCGATTATTCATTGTTATTTGATTTTATTTTTATTTTACTATGGATCTGTTTGATTCCCTTGAAAAATTTATACTTTCTAATAAAGATTGGTTTATTTTGTATGGGTATTGTTGTTCACCTGATGTTGATGGAGCAAAGCTTATATATGTTTATTTGTTTTTGTTTTTTTGGTAAGGTGGCCTTTCAAGTGAACCCAAAAGGCCTTGCTTCGTCCTTTTATCTTGCTCTCCCTTTTTGGTTGAATGTTTGAATATTCAATAGCATTAGTTTACATTCTGTATTGTTTCTTTATTGTTTCTTTATGTTGAATTTCTTTCTTTTTGCTTTTGTACTTGGTTTGCTTAAGAAGCACATTGCTTTCCATAACTTGTATGAGACACAAGATGCATTTTGTTTTTTCTTTCCTGTTAATAATTGAAAATCAGGCAGATGATTGCCATATTATCTTTTTTGGTTGACCTTCAAACTAAACGATGGATTTATTGCAGCTCTTATTGTTCTTTATTGGAACAACAACCAAGGTTGGACATGTTTTGGAAATTCTTTGAAAAACTAAATGTACAAGTATGTATGTATAATTGCTTTGTGCGTACTGTATGTATGTGTAAGTATTCAATTACTGAAGTTTGAACTCAACAGAATTGCAAGGAATTGCTTACAAGTTTCTAGGGTACGTATGCTTTTATGATTTACCTACTTAAATCCATCACCACAAGTTTGCGGCCAAGTATTTAAGTTGTTTATTATTACTCTTTAGTTTTCTAGTGTAAAATGGTGGGGCCACGCTATTTTAGCTTGATTTATAGGAAATTTCTTTAAGCTTATATCAATCTAACCCTAAAACACTACTTTCTTTTCCCACCGTTGTTGTGAGCTCTTCGTGCCTCTCAATCTACATATTTTAGATTATATCGATCTAACCCTAAAACCCTAACAATGACAAAGATGGAGAAGAAACAAAGACGAATTGCGAGGATTGATTGTCCAAAATCTTGCAACATTTGCTTCACAAAGTGTCGCCAACAGTGGCGGAGGGAAGTGAGGACCAGGGGGGTCACGTGCCCTCCCTAAATATTGGGCTTCTTCTTCTTCTTCTTCTTCTTCTTCTTCTTCTTCTTCTTCTTTTTTTTTGTTGCAAATATAAAGAAAATATTTTAAATAAAAAAAATTACAAAAATATTATTAGAGTAAAATGTTAATGACATTTTAAAAATTATGAAAATAATAATGATTATTTTGATTGAAAATGAAGAGACTATTATAAATCATATTATGTATGAAAATTTTATGAAATTTTTTGAATGTAACGATGAGTTCATTATTATTGACATGCAAGTATAAGTAATCTTACTATAAAGATATGAAATTTATTAGATTGTTAGTTACACTTGACATGTGAGGTTCACTCTCTATGTGTTTATTTACTATTTGTTGGTAATATCACATACTAATAATGACGCGGTATTACCATTATATTGAATTTTTAATCAAATTTTGTATAAAAAAATAATTTATCATTATATAATTTATTTTAAGACTTATATCTATATTTTTTTATATTGTCCATGATACACTTGTTATAAATAACATTATTTTTTTGATGTTTCTCAAAATCAATCGTAAAAACTTGCGCAAAATATTTTTGTAAAAATTTTCGATATTGTAATTAATAAGTGCCCCCCTATATTAAATTTTTTTTTTTTGCCACTCGTGTTAGCCAGAACCAAAAATCTAAAGCACATTCTGAAAATCCAAAGGGTCCGTTTGTTTTAGGTTATACGGGATGGGATTGGATTATGATGAATATAAGACCCACTAATATTGTGTTTGTTTGAAAAATGAGGAAAGGGATTCACAATACCTTAGGATTATGATACGCCTTCATAGATGGGATTAGTAGTCCTCTATGGGAGATGGTATTAGAAAAACAATCACTTGGGAATAAGTGTCCGAGAATTGCTAGTTCATGATCATGATTTGTTTACATTTCAGATGCACTTAAATGTATTTTTTAGATGCACTTAATTTAAATATATTTTGTTTGGATTTAAATTTTTTTGTGTAGATGAAATACGCAAAGTACTTGATAAAATGAACGATTCAGATTATCGAAACGCGGCATGTTGTAGGCCTCATAGGCCAAAATAATGCTCTCTAATCCAAATTTTGAAATGAAAGGGATCTTTCTCTTAATTCGATTCCATACTCCCTATGAAACCTCTTAAATTAGAGAGAAAAAAAAAAATCACTAATGTAGTTATTTTATATGAGGGAATTCTCTCCGATCCACTCTTAAATTAGAGAGAGAAAAAAAAAAAACACAACCAATAATGTAGTTATTTTATATGAGGAAATTATCTCCGGTCCATAATTTAAATTGAAGAGCGCTATTTAGTCTTATAAGGTCTGTCATAGATCTCGTTTTGATAATTCGAGCTATTAAAGATGTTAGACATTTCATTTTTTATTTTGTGAACCCAGAAAATTATATCGATTTAATAATCATAACCTATTTAATTTATTGCATTTGTCACAACGAAAAAAAAAAGAACAATTGTAATCTATTCAATTTAAATTAATTTTACAAACCTGTATCTCAGCTCTCCGAAAGCGAGCTATGCTCCTTCCTCATGCTTCAATGCGTAATATTAGAATACATAATATTTTAATTATTGAAGTATTAGTAATAAGTGAAACATTGTTATATATTTTTATGTATGTTGGAATGTTATATTGGAGGACTTTTTAATACAATTTTATTTTATAAAAATTAGTTTGCTCGCAGTTAAAATATATACAATTTTATTTTTATATATAAACCAAACCAAACCAAACCAAGCCTTAAATCCCATCAAATGGAGTTGGCTACATGAATCCTTCTTCTCCACGCGACCCTATCAAAGGCCATTTTATTAGTCAAATTAAGTATATTTATTTATAACGCTAGTCAACGTTAATCTAGGCCTACCCCGTCCCCTAACACTTCCATCTACCGTTACAGCATCGCATCTGTTCACTACTGCCTCTGTTGGTCTCCGTTGAATATGACCAAACCATCTCAAACGATTCTCTCTCAACTTATCTTCTATCGGTGCTACTTCTACCCATTCCCGAATACACTTATTCCTAATCCTGTCCTGTCTAGTCTTACCACACATCCACCTTAGCATCCTCATCTCAGCCACACTCATCTTATCTACAAGATGTTTCTTGGTTGCCCAACACTCCGTCCCATACAACATAGCTAGTCTAATAGCCGTTCTATAAAACTTACCTTTTAGTCTAGTGGTAAGTTTTATAGAACGGCTATTAGACCAGCTATTTATTTTTATATATATTTTATAAAAATTTGTTTGCTCGCATTTAAACCATCATCAGCAACAAGCATTCCAACAGAAAACCAACAACCAACCAGCAACCGACCAACAACACAAGTGCACTAGAAAACCAACTGTAGTAGCCCAAGTTTACAATGGTTGTGATGGATTTAGTGTTTGTTGTTGGAGGGAAGGAAAGAGAGATTTTCAAAAGAGACTATAAGAGAGAGTTGTCGCCATCTCCTCCCTATTCAAGGTTTTGCTCCCACTGTGAAATGTGGTGGTGTTGCCAATGGAGAAGGAACGAGAAGAAGATGGAAGAAAATAGTCAAAGATAAGGGGGTGTTTGCTTGTTATGCTAATATTAATGTGGCTTGTTTGGTTGCAAGGATAGATTCAGTTTTTTTTTGGTCAAAGAGAGAATGCTAGTATGTTAGTAAAATTAGATTATAAATTTAAGGAACCGCCGTTGATCCATCAACTCGAACCTCAAACTTTCCACTCACCGCGGTAACCCTAAGGCGCGACTACATGCCAGTCGGCCACAAGGGCCTCAGCCGGATGGATTTAGTTGGGTGTTTAGTATTTAAGAAATAAAAGGTAATTTTGGCATCTAGTTGCCAAAATATACGGATATAAATAAGACATTTCCGTTGCTAAGAGAGAACAGTGTAATTTCATTTTAGAAACCACAGGGAAGTCCGTGTAATTAGCCCATAAATAAAACAAAACAACCAGATTCAAAATGACAGAAGACACAAAAAAAAGCATTGGAAGGGTAACGGTATAACGTGTATACTTAATTCACAAAAAGGCAAATTACACAAAATAATAGGTATAATAGACTATTAGCACAACTGTAACAACCAAAATATAGCTCTATTTGATGCAATTAAAGGTCACTCTCACAAACATCACTAGTCTAAGCGTATAAAGGTGAAAAGGTTGTTACAAAGAATAACGAGTTGCGAAAGAAATTCTCATGTCCTCAAACTCAACTAGCACAACAGTCTTCCCGGTCACAAATTATAAGGAATGGGATGGGATCCCTAATTTAGTTCTAGCTTACTTTTAGTTTTCTTCATTTTCGCTTTAAATCGAGATTTTGCCACTAGCGTCTGCATTGCGTTTGCAAAATTCCCAACTGCCATAACAATCAGTAGCACCCCACAGGTAACAACCTGACCAAAAGTAAATTAGATAATCCATTAAGTTTTATCCCAGTATGAGAATGGTTATTAAAATCGCGATCCGGATCATAGGATACGATCCTATATTGCTAAAAAGATCCATATCGTTGTAGGATGGGTGCTATAATAGGATCGCAAGTAGGATCATATGGGATCGTGTAGAATCGTATAAGATCATAGGTAGGATCATAAGTAGGATCGTTGATTTTTTGATTTTTCACCTTACGATCCTACCTAGGATCCCGATTTTAACAACCTTGACTATGAGTCCAACTAAGATGTTAAATTACTCAAGCAAATACTGAAATAGAATTAAGAATTTAATCTTAAAAGCAAAGTAAATCACAAATATAAAACCAATGGCAATATTTCTCCAAGCATCCACATAACAATACTCAAAACATACTTCTTACTTGCCACTCAAAAACAACACCAGCCAGTGCAGCTTTAAGTAGCAAAATTCCGACATATGCTTCAAAGCCCTGAAATCAAGAACATACAAATAAAGGTCACTTCAATTTAGCTCAGATCTCTATGGCGACATATTGTTGCTTCATCTATTGGATTAGTAGCAACTAACAAATGAAAGTGAACAATTAATTTGCGAGACCTATTACTGAAAAAAATATGTAGTAGAACTATTAAGCAAATGAAAGGCCTTGAGAAGCCAAAAAATCCATCACAAATACTATAGGCATGCTCTAAGTAAATTTCTTTTGAAGTACTGGATCTTCTTTCACTACAACAAAAAACACATTTGGCGACCCAAAATTTGTCGCCAAAAGTACAAATTTCGTCGTTAAAAGAATCGGCGACAAAGTATACAATTGGTCGCCAAAGCCCTATCACTAAAAGTGTTAGTAACGAAATTAGAAATTGTCACCGTATATAGACATTTAGCGACAAACAAAATTGGTCGCTAAAAATCATATATTTGGTCGCTATAAAATTACAATTTGTTGCTAAAAGGTTAAAATTTGGATAGGCTATGTAGTTTTAGCGACAAATAAATGCATCGCCGAAAGTACTATTTAACGACAAAATTAATTTGGTCGCTAAAAATCACGTTTTAGTGACGAGTAAGTTTTGGTTGCTAAAAGTTCTTGGAATAACCACTAACTTTTAGCGACAAAAACAATATGTTGTCGCCAAATATATTAACAGCGACAAAAACACCACTTGTCACTAAAAATTCACTACACAGATTTTGATTTTAATAATTTTCCTGTTCAAAATAATCCAAAACACCTGTTTTCCTGTGCA
Organism: Camellia sinensis; assembly: GCF_004153795.1. Taxonomy (NCBI): domain Eukaryota; kingdom Viridiplantae; phylum Streptophyta; class Magnoliopsida; order Ericales; family Theaceae; genus Camellia; species Camellia sinensis. Next base: position 244,892 of record NW_021025298.1, read on the forward strand.
CACTATATACACAAATGAAATGTAAATAATAATACACCTGTGCAAGACATTCATACTAATTCAAAATTAATAGCTATGAAAAATCCCAATAAACATAATTACAATTCTCTGATAATCTAAAACATGCATACCAAAGTACTTACAAACTACTAACATCAAACCCATAAATACATTATCAAATCCTATGTTAAAATATTTTCAAAAACACAAAACTAAATATTTTGATGCTAAACATTTAATCCATAAATCATTTACCAAAATCCTATGTCAAAATATTTCCAAAAACACAAAATCAAATATTCTGATGCAGCCCGAACTGTTTTCCACCATTGCCAATCTATCACATGGAAAAAGAAAAAACAAATTTTAGATTGACAAAAAAAAAAAAGAAAAAAAAAAATCGATATGAATTTCACAATTTTGATTTTAATTTTGTAACGGGAAGTCCAATCGGGTGCTGTTGGCTCATACAAGTCTATTTAGGCTTGAACAAGTTGCCCGTGCCAAGTTTCGGTAGTTTCAATGGTCATTTTGCAATTTCGGCCCCCGAACGGGCCTTTTAAGTCTTATGTTTTACATTTTTTCTTGTAATTTTCTAACTGGAAATCCAATCGAGGTCCCGTTTGTTCCTACAAGTCTATTTAAGTTTAAACAAGCTGTCCATGCCAAGTTTTGGTGGTTTCAGTGGTCATTTCGCACTACAGCCCTTGAACATGCCTTTTAAGTTTGTTTTACAATTTTCCTTCTAATTTTCTAACAAGAGATTCAATCGAGGTCCCGTTTGTTCCTACAAGTCTATTTAGGCTTCAAAAGGCTGTCCGTGCCAAGTTTCGGTGGTCATTTCGAAATTTCGGCCCCCGAACGAGACTTCTAAGTCTTGTATTTTACAATTTTCCTTCTAATTTTCAAACCGGGGATCCAATCAAGGTCCCGTTTGTTCCTACAAGTCTATTTAGGCTTGAACAAGCTGTCCGTGCCAAGTTTCGGTGGTTTCAGTGGTCATTTCGCATTTTTGGCCCCCGAACGGGCATTTTAAGTCTTGTATTTTACAATTTTCCTTCTAATTTTCGAACCGAAGATCCAATCGAGGTCCCGTTTGTTCCTACAAGTCTATTTAGGCTTGAACAAGCTGTCCGTGCCAAGTTTCGGTGGTCATTTCGCCATTTCGGCTCCCAAACGGGCATTTTAAGTCTTGTGTTTTACAATTTTCCTTCAAATTTTCTAACCGGGGATCCAATCGAGGTCCCATTTGTTCCTACAAGTCTATTTAGGCTTGAAAAAGCTGTCCGTGCCAAGTTTCGGTGGTCATTTCGCAATTTTGGCCACCGAACGGGCCTTTTTAGTCGTGTTTTACAATTTTCCTTCTAATTTTCTAACCGGAGATCCAATAGAGGTCCCGTTTGTTCCTACAAGTCTATTTAGGCTTCAAAAGGCTATCCGTGCCGAGTTTCGGTGGTTTCAGTGATCATTTCAAAATTTCGACCCCCTTAACGGGCCTTTTAAGCCTTGTGTTTTACATTTTTCCTTATAACTTTTTAACCAGAAATGCAATCAAGGTCCCGTTTGTTCCTACAAGTCTGTTTTAGATTGAAAAAGTTGTCCGTGCCAAGTTTCGGTGGTTTCGGTGGTCGTTTCGCAATTTCGGCCCCCGAGTGGGCCTTTTCAGTCTTGTGTTTTACAACTTTCCTTCTCATTTTCTAACCGGAGATCCAGTAGAAGTCTGTTTGTTCCTACAAGTCTATTTAGGCTTCAAAAGGTTGTCCGTGCCAAGTTTCGGTGGTCATTTTGAAATTTCGGCCCCCGAACGGGCCTTTTAAGTCTTGTGTTTTACATTTTTCCTTGTAATTTTCTAACTGGAAATCCAATCAAGGTCCCGTTTTTTTCTACAAGTCTATTTAAGTTTGAACAAGCTGTCCGTGCCAAGTTTTGATGGTTTCGGTGGTCATTTTGCAATTTCAACCCTCGAACACGCCTTTTAAGTCTTGTGTTTTACAATTTTCCTTCTAATTTTCTAAACGGAGATCCAATACAGGTCCCGTTTGTTCCTACAAGTCTATTTAGGCTTCAAAAGGCTGTCCGTGCCAAGTTTCGGTGGTCATTTCGAAATTTCGGCCCCCGAACGGCCATTTTAAGTCTTGTGTTTTACATTTTTTCTTGTAATTTTCTAACCAGAAATCCAATCGAGGTCCCCTTTGTTCCTACAAGTCTATTTAGGTTTGAACAAGCTGTCCGTGCCAAGTTTCGGTGGTTTCGGTGGTCATTTCGCAATTTCGGCCTCCGAACGGGCATTTTAAGTCTTGTGTTTTATAATTTTTTCCTTCTAATTTTCTAACCGGGGATCCAATCGAGGCCCCGTTTGTTCCTACAAGTCTATTTAGGCTTGAACAAGCTGTCCGTGCCAAGTTTCGGTGGTTTCAGTGGTCATTCCGCAATTTCGGCCCCCGAACGGGCATTTTAAGTCTTGTGTTTTACAATTTTCCTTCTAATTTTCTAACCGGAGATCCAATCGAGGTCTCATTTGTTCCTACAAGTCTATTTAGGCTTGAACAAGCTGTCCGTGCCTAGTTTCGGTGGTCATTTCGCAATTTCGGCCCCCGAATGGGCATTTTAAGTCTTGTGTTTTACAATTTTCCTTCTAATTTTCTCACTGGGGATTCAATTGAGGCCCCATTTGTTCCTACAAGTCTATTTAAGCTTGAACAAGCTGTCTGTGCCAAGTTTCGGTGGTCATTTCGCAATTTCGGCCCCCGAACGGGCCTTTTTAGTCTTGTGTTTTACAATTTTCCTTCTAATTTTCTAACCGGAGATCCAATCGAGGTCCCGTTTGTTCCTACAAGTCTATTTAGGCTTGAACAAGCTGTCCGTGTCTAGTTTCGGTGGTCATTTCGCAATTTCGGCTCCCGAATGTGCATTTTAAGTCTTGTGTTTTGCAATTTTCCTTCTAATTTTCTCACCGGGGATCCAATCGAGGTCCCGTTTGTTCCTACAAGTCTATTTAGGCTTGAACAAGCTGTCTGTGCCAAGTTTCGATGGTTTCGGTGGTCAGTGGTTTCGGTGGTCATTTCGCAATTTCGGCCCCCGAATGGGCATTTTAAGTCTTGTGTTTTACAATTTTCCTTCTAATTTTCTAACCGGAGATCCAATAGAGGTCCCGTTTGTTCCTACAAGTCTATTTAGGCTTTAAAAGGCTATCCGTGCCAAGTTTCGGTGGTTTCAGTGATCATTTCGAAATTTCAGCCCCTGAACAGGCCTTTTAAGCCTTGTGTTTTACATTTTTTCTTATAATTTTTTAACCGGAAATGCAATCAAGGTCCCGTTTGTTCCTACAAGTCTATTTAGGCTTGAAAAAACTGTCCGTGCCAAGTTTCGGTGGTCATTTTGCAATTTCGGCCCCTGAACGGGCCTTTTTAGTCTCATGTTTTACAGCTTTCCTTCTAATTTTCTAACCGGAGATCCAATAGAGGTCCGTTTGTTCCTACAAGTCTATTTTCGGCTTCAAAAGGTTGTCCGTGCCAAGTTTCGGTGGTTTCGGTGGTCATTTCAAAATTTCGACCCCCGAACGAGCCTTCCTATTATTTCCTACAAGTCTATTTAGGCTTCAAAAGGTTGTCCGTGCCAAGTTTCGATGGTTTCGGTGGTCACTTCGAAATTTCGGCCCCCAAACGGGCCTTTTTAGCCTTATGTTTTACATTTTTCCTTCTAATTTTTAATCGGAAATGCAATCGAGGTCCCAGTTTGTTCCTACAAGTCTGTTTAGGCTTGAAAAAGCTGTCCGTGCCAAGTTTCGGTGGTTTCAGTGGTCATTTCGCAATTTCGGCCCCCGAACGGGCCTTTTTAGTCTTGTATTTTACAACTTTCCTTCTAATTTTCTCACCGGAGATCCAATACATATCCTATTATTTCCTACAAGTCTATTTAGGCTTCAAAAGGCTGTCCGTGCCAAGTTTCGGTGGTTTCGGTGGTCATTTCAAAATTTTGGCCCCTGAACAGGCATTTTAAGTCTTGTGTTTTACAATTTTCCTTCTAATTTTCTAATCGGAGATCCAATAGGGGTCCTGTTTGTTACTACAAGTCTATTTACTAACATTGCAGCACAACCTTGCTATGATTAAAACAAGTGATTAAAATATGAGATTTCTCATATATAGTTCTAAGAGCATACCAACATCAACATAGATCCTCTTTGCTGCAGCCTTGATCCGTTATGTAGATGGAAAAAAGATAACAAGAAAAGGAAATAGTTGGTCAAGTTTTTGTACAATAAGAATATGAAAGTGAAGCTAAGTTTCAAACTACCTAATTAAAAAGTGAAGCTAAGAGGCATGTCAACCAAAGTTGAGTTCAACCATCCATACCTTGAGCTCAAAAGTTTCTATAGAAACTGTAGATGGAAAACTGTTAAGAGGCATGTCAACCAAAGTTGTTAACCCACCTAGGGCAAACAAAAAAATGAAGACAGCAGTTAAGAGAAATAGCTTGAAGAAGAAAATTCTGCAAGTGAGGAAATGAGTAAAGTTCAACTTTGCGAGAGTATTTTTTACGCTGACGGATCCTCTTGCAGAGCTTTTATGAACTATTACAACAAAACATAAATAATAAACTGAATTTTATTTTTATTTTTACGATTAATTATAACTTCAAAGAAGCATTTCTTAACCTTGACATTAAAGCAAAATCAAGTAAAATTAGAGTATCTTCACAAAAGAAACCAAGACACCACACATCAAATACCATAAATTATATCAGGAAGTGGAACCAAAACCATAAGGACAATAATATGCAAAAAGTCACAAGTCAGCTAAACTGATAAAACAAAAAACCAGTAAGAAAAAGAACAATTTGCAACCCAGGCATCACATCTTTATAGTTATATTTGTTTTACTAACACAAAGATGCGAGAGAAAACAACAAATGAAGCTTCAGGTACATTTGTGCTAATGCCAAATACTAATGCACCCAAAGAAGGCTTCAAAATAATTTGGAAAACATACAACATGCAGTGGAATTCAAAAGAAAAATTACAAGTCAACAGGATAAATGTTAAATAAGACCTGGAAGAAGGTAATGAAGATAGAAGTGGAGCTGAATGAAAGGAAAGTATATCTAATATTCAAATAAATAATACTACAAAGGGGGAATAGCCAATAAGAAAGTGCACAGGATCTGCCACATTCTGGTTTTAAGAAACTTCCATTCAGATTCTTCCTCAGTTTCATCATCACTCTCAACTTCCCATTCCGTAGATACAGTGTTAGAATCTGCTGCATTGATGAAACTGAAACTAGTAAAAAAATGATTAACAGTAGAGCTAAGAAGCAAGGACACAAGCACAAACAAAGACAGGATACAACATGTGACACGCCAACATGGATGTTTCATAAAATGCAAGACATGAGACCAAATACCTTAGTAGCTCACATGGAGTCTCGGGCCATAGAGAATAAGAAATTGGTTAGCATCGCTGTCAACCAATGAATTTGAAAGAGCACATCCTATCCATTAAGAATGCCATTTTTAAATACCAAATGAAATCCAACAAGAAATAGATTCATATCAAATAGTGTTACAAATATCTAGATGCACAAGAGTCAAAAAAAGAGCTCATCTCTAGTAGATATCATGCCCGTCTGTAATAACCTAAAACCTGCCCACATCTTATTTACCTCCTGCACACATTAAACTAACATTTATATCTCAAGATTGTTGACACAGATTTAATCAATCAATCAACCAAACAGAGGAAGAAACACAAACAGGACAGCCAAAGGCCTCATTTTAAAAGACAACAGATCCAAAGATCAAAAATCTGAAGAGACCATGTCACAAACAGATCTGGGTAACCCATTTTTGGGCCCCACAAAAATGGATGACCCAGATCTATTCAACACTTACAAGAGCTAAGTACAAACAAAACAAGTCCAAAATCCCAAAATCCCTCTTTGAGACCTTGCCACAAACAAGTCCAGTGCATAACCAGAAACTTGTCAAAGCCGCAACAACACAAAAGCTATGATGCTTGGATCATGAAGCAAACACAAACCCGCTTATCCTGAGCCTGATGCCTACAACCAACATTGCATTATAGTAAATTTTTTTTTTTTAGGAAAAAAATTAAATCAAGGATTCTAGTTTTCTTCCTTCAAGACAAAAAGGAATATTCTGAATGTAAAGAAAACAATTAATTATATCAAGCAAAGCTTGTTTGAAACAATAATACCCATCATAGAAACAAATACAGGGTACTTACAAGGCCCTTGTTCCTTCCACAGTTAATAAGTTCTCGGGAAAGATGACTTGTATCACAATGAGCAGAGAAGTTGACAACTTCCCACCGTTCTATTCGGATGGGGGTGAAGAGTTGCTTTAAAAGAATAAAACAAGAACAAGTAACTGCCAAATTAGTTCACAAAGTTGCTGAATTTAAGCAAAATAGGGAATGTAAAAGAATTATCAATTTCTGCAACCCTCCACCTAAAGTTGGAACACTTCTCTTCCATTATTATAACGAAACCAAGGGAATACCTTGTTAAAATTCCATCGTCCATTACGAGGTATGCAATCTTCACCATTACCAACCTTCAACTACAAGATCAAACCCCAAGCCAAACACCACAAATAAAAACAACCAAAGGCTATCAGCAGCCACACCCAGATTCAGAGCATCACAGCCATCTGCAATATTTGTGTCTACTCTTTGCTGCTGAAAATAGTTTAGTAATTCAAATAAATAAATAATAATAATAATAATAATAATAATAATAATAATAATAAAATGATATGACTAGTGTTGTTTACTCAATCTAATAGAATATAATTTTGCCCATGTACTAATTAAGTAAAAAACTAATTAATGCCTAAGATACACTACATAGGTGAAATAACCAAACCATCTATGAGAAATATAAAATATTGTCAAAAAGTATTAACACCACCACCTGAGGATTTCCATTCATACAATACTCATGCATTATCTATTTTGTCCACTCCCCTTTTGGTGCACGACGGTGTGGAACACCAGTGTCCTTTTTGTGCCAATCAAATTTTAGTATTCCTAACTTCACATTTGTTTCTTTCCCAGTGGCTTCCAATAGCCAGATTCAGTTGCTCTCTTACTTTGTGAGCCATTTGGGTACTTCCTTCCACGAGAAGAAAAAGAAGAACCACTCATTCTCTGAAGGAATGACTGATTTAGCTGGCAATATATACAAATCACTAACCATGCTCTGTACACAATAAATAGAGACTTTATATTCTTCAAACACAAAATAATGTATTAAAGCATGTGAAACAAAAATAAATACAAACAATGGCACTTAATAACCCATAAAACAGTGAAGTAAGGCATAATATCCAGAAGCTAATGCATAATTACATCTATAAACATATCATTTTGTCCTATAGAAACCATACCACATGGGACACATATAGATATAATGAAAATTTTGAGTCAATGTCATCATAAATAATTCTTATTAATATCAAGTTGTAAAAGTGCATATTAGTATAGAGTCTTATAATATTAGTTCTCAAGTGTAACGCTTCACATTACTCACTGAAACCAAACTAGGGCGGGAGATGCCCTTCAAACTAACATAAGAAAAAAATGAAGTATAGACAATAGCTAGATACATAGGTGAAATAACCAAACCATTCACCAAAATCCCAAGAATGGTGAGAGAAGTAACGATCTGCTAAGAAGAACAAAAAAAAAAAAAAACAGATTTCTAACTTTTTCTAAGAATGGTGAAGATCTTCCAAGTTCCAATCTAGAAAAAAAGGGGGAAAACTTAGGGTTTTGGTTCGGGACCTTGAAATCGTCATGAGAGAGAGAGAGAGAGGAGAGATGACAGATTGAGATAGCATCTGTAGAGTGAGAGGCCTATGCCCATCTGTAAGGGAGATGGACAATACAATGGGTTCTCAGTCCTAGTTAATGCATTACAAGCATACATAAATAGGATAATTTTGGTACAAACAATACAATGGGTTCACTCAAAGATCACTCCATGCTTGAAGAAAAATCAATCAATTTCAAATTCATTGTTGATAAAGTGCATTTAGTTAAAAATTTAAAAGAGCAACAATATTCCAATAAAAGGGGGAAAAATTAAAAGACATTTTAATATAATATTTAAAGAACAGATTTAATATATCTATATAAATCGTTCAAGACAGATTTAGGAAACTATCAATCTATCATATATACTCATATATATATATATATAGTAAACTTTAGGACAACAATCTATCATATATTTATCATATACTCATATATATATATATATCTGTCTTCAAAACTATCAGAGAGAGAGAGAAGTGAATGCGTCGGTGGAAATCAATCGGTGGCCGAGAGAGAGCGAGAGGAAGAGAGACGAAGACGAAAAGGAGGAGGGAGGAGGAGGAGGAGGAGGCGTGTGAGAGAGTTTGAGGGAGCGGGAGACATACCCTCTGTTTTGCGCCGCTTGAGGCTGTGGATTGAGAAAGAGTGAGAGTGGAGAGTGAAAGGAGAGAGAGAGTTTAGAGCTTATTTGTTTATTTCAGTAAAAGGGTCGGTCCAGTCTTTAAAAAAAAAAAAAAAATGAAAAAATGCAAACGACGTAGTTCGTTGCTAAGTTATTGGCGACAAAATTCCTTCGGTAGCCATAAGTACCGTCGTTCATTCTTTTCCGCGACTATTTCATTTCTGTCGCCAAAACTTTACAATCGGCGACCAAAATTTTGTCGCTATATGTTAATATGGTCGCGAAAATATTTTGGCGCTCCCGCCCAAAAAATTAATTTGGCGCCAAACCTTTTAGCGACACTAAAAATCTTAACTCGTCGCAAATAGTGTAATTTTTGGCGACTTAACAATTAATTGTCGCCGATTACATAAAACTGGCGACTAATTTCAGTTTGGTTGCTAAAAAATGTCGCCAAATATTTTTTGTTGTAGTGTTTCATTATTTTTCACTGAAGGATTGGCAAATAATATACAATGCCAATGATTACAATTACTTTCCTTTTTTTGGTGAGCATGTGCCTCTTCCTAATATCTTCAAAGAAAAAAGAAAAAAAAAAATCAATAACTCATGGTGACATCATCACACTGTGAGCCAAAGAAGTTCAAAAAACAGAGAGAGAGAGCTGTGATGAAAGAGCAAGTTGCATTACATGTATAAAACTAGGATTGTTGGATGGCAAACTTGAAGAGAATGATAATATGACTTCAACTTCATCAAGTAATGAAAGAAAATGCTCAAGGAATGTGATGATGTTTGATAGTAACAAAAACTTTCCTTCCCTAGCTGTTATATATATTTAATTATTTATACATGTACATAACTTTTGGCAAGTTATGTAGGAAAAAAAATGAATATTTAACAACCTTAATTTAAATCGCTTTAGTGTTTGTTTGATTCAACATGACTTGGATGGCAAAGCATACATTAATATGATCTTTTGTGGGCATGGTCCCCAAAACAGGCATTTGTACAGCTTAAATCACCTGTAATATGAATAGAATGGGTGCCAACAACCATAGTTGACCGTCGACTCCAGCAGTTTCTCCCCAAACAACGTCCATTCTCCTAGCCTGCATTTAACAACGGGATCAAATGGTAAGAGTCATCCCAGACCTGCAGAGGAGAACAATTGCAATAAACATTATATGCCCACCAAAAAAAAGTTCTATCTGTATTTCGGTGGGCCATAAAAAACTAACACAGATCGGCTAGAAGACAAAAACATGGTTATTCCAACCAGCAGAAGCAAAAGAACTCATTGAAGCTCTGCAAACCATGCAGGACGACAAGGTTTCACAAAGAGCACACAACCAAGTGCAGACACACACGCAAAGTAGACTGCAGAAAGAACTAAAGATAATAAAGGCAAAAATGAAGCATGCATAGAAATTTGTTGGTGAAAGGAGTTTTTTTTTTTTTTCTTTTCAATTACACCTTGCCGAGTGCAATATGTGTACAAAGCCTTTGCCGTTGATATCTATTTTGTAGAAGCATTGCAACTCCTTGCATGATAGCCCATTGAAGGAACAATTGCACCCCTCTCAAAACAAAAAACAAAAACAAAAACAAAATTTCAATATGCACTTAAGAAGGATAATAACCTGCTTCTGGGTCTCCCAAGTGAGACTGATAAGTGCCATGGCCATAGCGAAGTAGTGATGTTTTATCCACCTACATCATCCAAGCAATGACACAATTCGAAAAATAAAGAGAATGAGCCTGCCAGTTGAATAAAAAGCATGATATGAGTCCAGTAATATTGAACATGGCAGAAATTCGTTGGAATTAGAATGTAGTTGCTGCTGCTGCATATAAGAGAACAAGATACTGCCAGAAAAACTCAATTTAACAAAATTAAACATGTCTATTTGGAGTCAACTCAATGAATTCTTTTGCAACATGCAGCTCCATCTAGAGTAAAAATTTCAATATGGACTTAAGAAGGATAATAACCTGCTTCTGGGTCTCCCAAGTGAGACTGATAAGTGCCATGGCCATAGCGAAGTAGTGATGTTTTATCCACCTACATCAGCACAAGTGCAAGCATTAACATATTCTGTGGTTGTATGCATATTAATCTAGGAGGCAGATAAGAATCACAAAAAAAAAATCCAATGCATTGTCACATTTTCATCCAAGTTCTGACACAATTCGAAAAATAAAGAGAATGAGCCTGCCAGTTGAATAAAAAGCATGATATGAGTCCAGTAATATTGAACATGGCAGAAATTCGTTGGAATTAGAATGTAGTCGCTGCTGCTGCATATAAGAGAACAAGATACTGCCAGAAAAACTCAATTTAACAAAATTAAACATGTCTATTTGGAGTCAACTCAGTGAATTCTTTTGCAACATGCAGCTCCATCTAGAGTAATATCCTCCTTTCATTATTGACAACCATTATGTTTTTCATATACTCTACCCTCTGTTCATTTTCTAATTCATTGCAATAACTACAAATGCAAGACTGATGTTAGAGGAGGATAAGTTACCAAAATATTTGATATCCATGTTTCGTATTTCTTCTTTTCTACTTCTAAATCTGAAAATTCAGTCAAATAAAGAAACTAAACCCCAAGCAAAGAATCATGCCAATTTCAAATCATACCTGAGGGAGAAATGTAGGGAAATTAGTTAAAAGTTTTCTCTTGTTAAGATTTCGAAAGTCCAGTGTAGCTTCAGCAACAACAGGGTCTAAAAGTTCACTGCAATCAAACATTGGAAGAGTGATTTTCAAATACGATTTATCATATGATATGCCATCATAAATAGAGAATAATTGTTAGATGAAATCATAATTTCTTTTTTTCCCCATAAATAACTTATTGTGAAAGAAGGACTACAAACATCTTTACCAGCTCAAACATGAATGAATGAATAGGGTCTTTTAATTCGATGGACTCCTCTCCTCTTCAGGTGGGAAATTCTCCAAAACTGGTTTAAGACGTTGGCCAGTTACTTTAAAAACATTACCATTCCTGGGATTTTCAATCTCAACGGCCCCATGAGAAAAAACAGTTTTAACTATGAAAGGGCCGGCCCATCTAGATCTCAATTTACCAGGTCTAGTTTTATACAAAAGAACCTTTTGTGAAGGACTAACAATTCCTTCGAGTACAAACAATATTAACATTAAAAACATGCCTGAAAAACAAAGAACCATTGAAATTTGAAAACACAAGGCACTTCTTATTAAATGCAATGCAGTTATACCAATATATGAAGGGTCTTGTTAACAAGTGTCCCGGGGACACGAAAAGTAGACCCAAATTTTTTTTTTTAAAACACAAGACACTTTTTATTAAATTCAATGCAGTTTTTATGGAAATTAATGCACTTCTTTTACATGTTTGACCTATTTTCAAGACACTCCTTTATTTCAATTCCAATATCCAGCACTTTTGGCATTTGTCATATACAAATATCTCGAGGACACAACAATTGCACGAATTATAACTAAGATCATTCCAATAAAATAAATTAAATATATCTTTTAAGAACAAAACCAAAAAGATGACATGAGGAACTTAGCATTAATGGGAAAAACTACAAATGCAAGACTGATGTTAGAGGAGGATAAGTTACCAAAATATTTGATATACATGTTGCATATTTCTTCTTTTCTACTTCTAAATCTGAAAATTCAGTCAAATAAAGAAACTAAACCCCAAGCAAAGAATCATGCCAATTTCAAATCATACCTGAGGGAGAAATGTAAGGAAATTAGTTAAAAGTTTTCTCTTGTTAAGATTCCGAAAGTCCAGTGTAGCTTCAGCAACAACAAGGTCTAAAAGTTCACTGCAATCAAACATTGGAAGAGTGATTTTCAAATACGATTTATCATATGATATGCCATCATAAATAGAGAATATGCCATCATAAATAGAGAATAATTGTTAGATGAAATCATAATTTCTTTTTTTCCCCATAAATAACTTATTATGAAAGAAGGACTACAAACATCTTTACCAGCTCAAACATGAATGAATGAATAGGGTCTTTTAATTCGATGGACTCCTCTCCTCTTCAGGTGGGAAATTCTCCAAAACTGGTTTAAGACATTGGCCAATCACTTTAAAAACATTACCATTCTTGGGATTTTCAATCTGGCCCCATGAGAAAAAACAGTTTTAAGGTTTAAGACGTTGGCCAGTCACTTTAAAAACATTACCATTCTTGGGATTTTCAATCTGGGCCCCATTAGAAAAAACAGTTTTAACTATGAAACGGCCCAGTCCATCTAGATCTCAATTTACCAGGAAAAAAATGTAGTCTAGTTTTATACAAAAGAACCTTTTGTGAAGGATTAACAATTCCTTTGAGTACAAATAATATTAACATTAAAAACATATCATATACAATGACACGGGGAGGACTAGTCAATCAACTAGATGCCCTTTTTTCTTCCAAAACAGCACACCTTTTCTGCTCCCTTATCGACAAAAATATGCAATCCTGCCTTTAGGCAATAGAAATATTATCCTTTATTCGATGAAAAGCGACAAATACAAGACCCTTGTGAGTAAAAAGGTATACATCTTATGTAGAGGGTAGAAAATTAAGATAAAAATTACCATTTGTTTTGCTGAATTCGAGCAGCCCGAGCACCCTTGACAACATTGCGGTCAGATCTAGCGTTTTTGCTATTATCTAAGTCACCAAATATATATTTCATAAAAGGAACAAATAAAGAACAGAAGACGGGTAGTAATTAAAAGGAGAAACAAATAAGTATTTGAAGACCAAAATCAAAATATTAAAGGACTGGAGGTACAATGAAATCTCGTCTAACCTTCGAGAGAGGTTTTGTGGATGTTATGAGATGATTTAGAAGCATACCGAATCTTATGGGCCTTGTTGAGCAATTGATATTGTTGAAGGCTCAAATGTAGTTTTTCTACAAATTTAAATTAAATTCATTAAATCACAATTAAATACAAATTGAGAGAATGAATATAATATCCAAAATTCATAGAACAGCTATGTAATTTTAAGCATTCATCACACCTCCCAACCAACTTTATTGCTAGAACCTAGCAATTAGGGTGACTAAAATAAAATCAAAAAGTAAAATAAAAGCAACAACTCTAAACCACTTCTGCAAGAAATCACGATTGAATTTAGCACATGCAACAAGCCCTTAATCCAATAGGTTACCTCTCGTGGACGAGTAAAAGTCTCGTGAGGGTTTCCAAAGATGTTACCCACAAACATCCAAAAATTTCTTTACTAAAGGGATTTCTTTCATTCTCATGCCAAAGTTAAAGAACCGGCCATGAATTTCACAACCTTAACAAGATAATCAATCAAAGTCCAAGACGCTAGCAGCAAATACAGATATCTCATGACATTCAAAATTTGGATTGTGTGAAAAAAGTTTAGCAAACACAGACACAACCTTAGTCTTAAAGTGAAATATAACCCAAATCTCTTTTTGAAACATGCTTCGACTCAAATCTCACAAGTTATTGCACTCAACAAATAAATCACTCAGAATATGGTGCAAAAATTGCTCTCAATATATGCGAGTAGAACTATGTAAATCAAAGGCAAAATACCACTATCTACCACCAACACCACTATCATATTCTATACATGCCACTATCCTTCACCAACACCACTATCATACTATATACATTATCACAAATTTCCAGCACAATGTAAATCAAAGGCAAAATATCCCGCATACTAATTTTTTTGAAAAACGCTAATATGAAAGAATAAATAAATAGTCTAATGAATGGAATATCAAATACGGGTGTGTTTGGTAACGTTTACCTTTTCAATTTATATTTACAAAAAATTTATAAACTAGTTTTTGTTTATTTTTAAAAAAACATAAACTACAAACGCGAAAGTAATTGACAAAATGTTCAAAAAATTTTAAAAATATAAAAAAGAGTGAGAAATGGCAAGTGGTGGCAAGTGGAGGCGGAAGACGGTGGTTCAAGTGGTGACGGTGGGTGGTGGGTAGCTGGTGGTGGTGGGTGGTGGCAGGTGGGTGGCGGTGGTGGGTGGGTGGGTGACGTTGGCGGGTGGTAGTGAGTGGGAGGTGGTGGTGGCGGGTGAATCACCTTAGGTTGTCGAGGTAATAGAACCTAGGGGCAGTTGTGGGGACGTATTTTTAGGGTCGCGCCACGTGGCCGAGGTGTTGGCTGAGGTGCTACGTAGGCAAGCCATGATGCCAAGGTTGTTGTGATATTGCCGAGATATGATGCAGTAATGTCAGAATTTGAATAGAGGACAAGAATCATAAATGACATCAAGCTACATATTTGGATAGAGATGAGACTCTTGAGGAAGTTCATCTTAATCTGAATATATAAGTTATGATAGATGTTATCCTTGTAAAGGATAGAGTCCCATGAAGTGAGACTTCTAGAGGAAGTTGGACACTGATCATTATAAAAGTAAGGCACCCTCGTGGGTCTAAGGTATGTGATTTATTCTGCGAGCTCTTGATTTGAGTTGATGATATCTTGGGAGATAAGTTGATTGACTTGATCGTCGGAGTGCCCCCGGTGGATGAACTACCGCGGCATTTCTTGTCTTCTTGTGCGCAGGTGCTGGTTTAATCTATTCTGTCACGTGATCAGTGGTGGGTGGTGGTGGGTGGCTAGTGGTGGCAGGTGATGGATGGTGGTGGCAAGTGACTGGTGAATGGTGGTGGCAAGTAGGTAGCGTGGTGGATGGCAGTGACGGGTGGTGGCAGGTGGATGGCACGTGGGTAGTGGGTGGTGGTGGTGGGGAGTGGGTGGCAGGTAGGTGGTGGCTGGTGGATGGCAGGTGGGTGGTGGTGGTGGCGGCGAGGGATGGGTGGTGGTAGCAGGTGGGTGGTGAGTGGTGAGTGGTGGTGGCAGGTGGTGGTGGAGGGTGGTGGGTGGTGGTGGCAGAAGACGGTGGTAAAAAATGGTGGCGGGTGATGGCTAATGTTGGGTGATAAAAAAAAAAAACTGAAAACAAAAAATGAAAACACATTTTTGGCCAAATTTATAAACTGAGACCACTGATTTATAAATCAAAAATTTTACCAAACAAGTTTTTATTTGAGTTTTTAAAATTTTTGTAAATATAAACAGAAAATTGAAAACGTAAGTGTTATCAAACGGCACCGAATTAAAATTTCTAGAGATATTACCCACAAACGTCAAAAAATTTGTTTACTCAGGATTTCTTTCGTTCTCATGCTAATGTTAAAGAACAAGTCATGAATTTCACAATAATCAATCAAAGTTCAAGACACTAGCAGCAAGTAAAGATATCTCATGACATTCAGAATTTGGAGTGTGAAAAAGTTTAGCCAACACAGACACAACCTTAGCCTTAAAGTGAAATATAACCCAAATCTCTTTCTGAAACATGCTTCGACTCAAATGTCACCAGTTATTGCATTCAACAAATAAATCACTCAGAATATGGTGTGAAAATTACTCTCAATATATGCGAGTAGAATAATGTAAATCAAAGGCAAAATATCCCGCATACTAATTTTTTGGAAAAACGCTATATGGTGTGGAAAGAATAAATAAATAGTCTCATAAATGGAATACCATATACTGAGAATTAAAATTACCATACCATCACGCCTATCCATCATGTTCACTTGTAAACTATACCACTCTCAAGATCAAATAGGGACTTTTATTTGGTTGTAATGTTTGGGTCGAGGAATTACGAAAAAATAATAAAAACGCAAAGTTGAATAAAAAAATGAATGTCTGAGACATTATTGGCATAAAAATAAGCTCTAATCTGAGAGATTATTGGCATAAAAATAAACACAGTTAGAGCATTATTCCAAATGTTTTGCTCTTTTTGTTACTTTTTTTTGTCTTTTTCAACTTCCTCCTCCTGCTTTTTTTTTTCTTTTCGTTTTGCCCCCCCCTCGTTGAACACAATTTATTTCTTCTTCTTTTTTTCCACCTTCTCTCCTTTTTTACTTTTTTTTTTTTTCAAACAAATTTGCCATTGCCAAACTCAACTTACGCAACATATCTACAAAATTGAAGAGAAAGTATGGGTTGTGGGGTTAAACAAAGAAAGGCTAACATAAAGGCTCAAATTGGTTTCTAATGAAGTATTCATGATCTCAAGGGAATAAAAGTATGGTAACAAATTGATTTATCCTCAACATTCAACCAAAATTAAGAAACATATCTACAAAATTGAAGAGAAAGTATGGGTTGTGGGGTTAAACAAAGAAAGGCTAACATAAAGGCTCAAATTGGTTTCTAATGAAGTAATAATAAAGGAAAGAAAAATAAATAAAAGGCTCAATGAAACAAAGATGGCCTAAAATCATCTCTCAATTCATGATCTCAAGGGAATAAAAGTATGGTAACAAATTGATTTATCCTCAACATTCAACCAAAATTAAGAAATAATGAGACTCAACAACAAATTAATGCGCTTCCAAAGAAAATTAAGAGCAGATGTATCACAACCCTCCAATAAAAGATTAGCACAAAACTCGTAGGCTCAAAAGTCTCCACTATCATTCTTCGAGATTTTCAAGTCATACCCACTTATCAACTAAAAATCATATTCATGTGGCTAAAGTGCAGTGCAATGATTTCCAAATATGAACACACGGAATACTTTAACAAAGTAGCTAGCATATCAAACTTCAACACAATTTCTCAAGTTAAAGCTTGGGTGGCAAGTGTAGTGTCCCATACTTGACTTCCAAAACTCTGCATTTTCATTCCATCTTCAGCAAGCCATAAGTAATCAGGGACTCGAGCAAGATGATGCTTGAACTCATCACAATTTGGGTCCTCAGCCCACCAACACATCATTTGCAAACTCTGCAATAGGAACATTGTTAGACTCATTTCACAAAAAACAACTTAATCCCATTTACAAACCAAGATCATGAAGTCAAATCCATTTAATTATTTATTTTTTTTTTTTTTTTACTCACCTTAACATCTAAATATTCCATCCAAGACAACTTGGACAGCTATATGAGAATAAAAAAACAAAAAACAAAAAATGCTTAACATCCTTAAAATATTACTATTAAATCTATTTTCAATTTCGTAGAATGTAACATCTATGAATTCTTAATTTATTTAATAATAAATAAAATTTAATTCTGAATTGATATTTAAGGACAGGATAATAAACATCATACATTTTTAAATATTATCCTTTCCAAGTCTTTATATTTAATCCAAACAATTAAATTGAACGAAGAGAAAAATGGGTCAAAATATAGTTGGACTAAAATTATGAGAAAAAATAATTAATAACTAACTATTATCTTATCACCGCCAATATATATGACTTTAAGTTGGTAAAAAATTGACTTTTGACTTTTTACTAAACTTTTTGACTTTTTTGGAGATGATTTGGGAAGTTGATAAAAAATTGACTTTTTTTATTCTTGATTTAATATTTTTTAAAAGTGTCACATCACTCTAAAATGACCAAAATATGCTTACCTTTTGATTTTTGTCCGAGACCCCAATTTACATGAGATGAGGATAGTCTGGTAAATGGCCGAGTTGCGTTTTTAGATCTTTCCAAATGGTGTTTTCAGCGTTTTTACACACACCAACGTTTTTTCCCTAGCCTAAAAATGTAGTTTTTTGTCACTTTCCAAAACGGCACAATATGTGCTTTCAGGAGCCTACGTTTAATTTGGAAGTAGGCGGTTTGACAAATGTATGCTTCTCTGCTATTTTGGACTTACAACCAACTGTTTCAGATTTAGAACTCTGACTTTTTTGACACACCATTTATTAATTATAAGTTTTTCAATGATAGAGATGTGTGTAGTTGAAATTCTTCTATCTGGGTAATGAATTTTTATTGGATAAACTACATGCATGTGGAATGTACGTGGGAGAAGGGAAAAAGAAATTATCAATACATTAGGGGTGTAAATGTGTTTATAGTGAGGTGTAAATGAAAGACTGTAATCTAAATATCGCTTGTTTCTCATATGTTAATTATTTTTTTCCTCTTCACCCACCTATATATAATTCCCCATTTTTATTTATGATTTTTGTGGGTTGTTGTTGTAATGCTCTTCATTCATCAAACCCATCAAACTGGGGTAAGTTGACTTCAGCCGCTGACTTTCATCACCGACGGTACCAAAAATTTCCCATATTCCCTTCAACTAGCTGATTGTGAGACATATCTGTATTTGAATAGAAATTTGAAGAAAAAGAATAAAAGGTGAGAGAAATGAAGAAAAAAAATTACTTATATACATTTTCTTTGCTTTTTTTTCTTTTTAAATTTCTACACAAATTTATTACCATGCCACAGTATAAATAGTCCAAAAATACCATATGTGATTTGAGTCATCATAACCTAGCCCCACCTTTGCATGAAATATCTACCAATCGGTCTATGAGAGAGCATTATGTTTGAGGGTGTATTGACCATGACTTGGCTGCTTTTTATGCTTAATATGTCATGTTATGCCTCTGTTTTTTGTTGGTTTTGGTACTCCATGCATGCTTAGCATAGTTTCCATGTAATGCCTTGTTATGCCTTAACATGTCTTAGGTTGTGTGCCTTTGTTTCTAGCATGTTTTAGGCTTACATTTGTGAAGATTTTGTGCATGTTTTGCCATGTTCTAGGTCTGTCCATAAGTGTTTGGGTTGATTTTGGCATGCTTGGTATAGCTCCTTTGTATTTGGGCTTGTTGGCCTTGAGCATATGAATGTATAGCATGACACCTTTGCATTGTTTTGGTGATTTGGGACCACCTTACATGCTATTTCAGTCCCATTTTCATGCTTGCTTGATTGCCTTGCATGCCTCTTTGATGCTTTGAAAGTATGTGTTGCATGCTCCATGTTTTGACCATTGTGCATGCCTATGAATTTTGAATCATTTAGATGCCATCTAAGTGGTCCTTAGGCCTTGTATTAATGTCCTAAAACTCTGTTTTTGGTCAATAAGTTCATGCCATGTTTGGTCTTGCTAAGTGTAGTCCAATGCTCCATTGGTTCGTTTTGAGCACTTAGGCCATTTGATGCATGCTTGGCTTGATTTGTTGCTTGGTTTGGCACCATGTTTTAGCATGATTTTAGAGTTCATGTTGCATGCTTTTTAGTCCATGAATGCCTCTTTCAAGTGTGCTTGAATGTTGCTTGCTTTGTGCCTAAGTGTTGGGTCTTAACATGTGTATGTGTGCATGTGTGTTTAGCCTCCATCTTTGGGCATTATGGCTACTGTTTTGGGCCTTATTAGAGCTGCCTAATCCATGTATAAGTCCATCTTTCCATTAGTTTGCATTGCCATATGTATACTTGTATGCTTGCATGAGTTTGTTGCCATGCTATGTTGCATCCTTAGCTTGTATGCCTAGGTTGCATTACATCTTGCATGCATGCCTTGTTCCTTGACTAGTGATAGGAATTTGGCCTTGTTCGTTTGATTGGTTTGCATTACATTTGAAATCAAAGTTGCATACTTGGTCTTTGGGCCATCATGCATGGAAATGCGTGATTGGTGGTCCGAGAATCGAGGCACATGCCCCTTTGAGTCATTATCATGATAAGGGACATGGTTGGTGCATATATGCCTTGAATTGTGCTGCCATGCTTTGCCTTGCCCTCTGTTGCTGTCATTTGCAGATTCTGCAGGAACATTATGCCGATCGGCAGTGTAAGGTGCCGGCCGGCAACAATTTCTAATTTATTTCTGAAGTAGCATTGACAGGACAAAAATAAAATAAAACTACAATTATGGATACCAATATATGAAGGGTCTTGTTAACAAGTGTCCCGGGGACACGAAAAGTAGACCCAAATTTTTTTTTTTAAAACACAAGACACTTTTTATTAAATTCAATGCAGTTTTTATTGAAATTAATGCACTTCTTTTAACTGTTTGACCTATTTTCAAGACACTTCTTTATTTCAATCCATTCAGCACTTTTAGCATTTGTCATATACAAATATCTTGAGGACACAACAATTACACGAATTATAACTAAGACCATTCCAATAAAATAAATTACATATATCTATTAAGAACAGAACAAAAAGATGACATGAGGAACTTGCTTCTCTACATTTCAGGAGCTTTAGCAATAATGGAGAAAACTACAAATGCAAGACTGATGTTAGAGGAGGATAAGTTACCAAAATATTTGATATCCATGTTTCGTATTTCTTCTTTTCTACTTCTAAATCTGAAAATTCAGTCAAATAAAGAAACTAAACCCCAAGCAAAGAATCATGCCAATTTCAAATCATACCTGAGGGAGAAATGTAGGGAAATTAGTTAAAAGTTTTCTCTTGTTAAGATTTCGAAAGTCCAGTGTAGCTTCAGCAACAACAGGGTCTAAAAGTTCACTGCAATCAAACATTGGAAGAGTGATTTTCAAATACGATTTATCATATGATATGCCATCATAAATAGAGAATAATTGTTAGATGAAATCATAATTTCTTTTTTTCCCCATAAATAACTTATTGTGAAAGAAGGACTACAAACATCTTTACTAGCTCAAACATGAATAAATGAATAGGGTCTTTTAATTCGATGGACTCCTCTCCTCTTCAGGTGGGAAATTCTCCAAAACTGGTTTAAGACATTGGCCAATCACTTTAAAAACATTACCATTCTTGGGATTTTCAATCTGGGCCCCATGAGAAAAAACAGTTTTAACTATGAAACGGCCCAGTCCATCTAGATCTCAATTTACCAGGAAAAAAAATGTAGTCTAGTTTTATACAAAAGAACCTTTTGTGAAGGATTAACAATTCCTTTGAGTACAAATAATATTAACATTAAAAACATATCATATACAATGACACGGGGAGGACTAGTCAATCAACTAGATGCCCTTTTTTCTTCCAAAACAGCACACATTCTGCTCCCTTATCGACAAAAATATGCAATCCTGCCATTAGGCAATAGAAATATTATCCTTTATTTGATGAAAAGCTACAAACACAAGATCCTTGTGAGTGAAAAGGTATACATCTTATGTAGAGGGGTAGAAAATTAAGATAAAAACTACCATTTGTTTTGCTGAATTCGAGCAGCCCGAGCACCCTTGACAACATTGCGGTCAGATCTAGGGTTTTTGCTATTATCTAAGTCACCAAATATATATTTCATAAAAGGAACAAATAAAGAACAGAAGACGAGTAGTAATTAAAAGGAAAAACAAAAAAGTATTTGAAGACCAAAATCAAAATATTAAAGGACTGGAGGTACAATGAAATCTTGTCTAACCTTTGAGAGAGGTTTTGTAGATGTTATGAGATGATTTAGAAGCATACCGAGTCTTATGGGCCTTGTTGAGCAATTGATATTGTTGAAGGCTTAAATGTAGTTTTTCTACAAATTTAAATTAAATTCATTAAATCACAATTAAATACAAATTGAGAGAATGAATATAATATCCAAAATTCATAGAACAACTATGTAATTTTAAGCATTCATCACACCTCCCAACCAGCTTTATTGCTAGAACCTAGCAATTAGGGTGACTAAAATAAAATCAAAAAGTAAAATAAAAGCAACAACTCTAAACCACTTCTGCAAGAAATCACGATTGAATTTAGCACATGCAACAAGCCCTTAATCCAATAGGTTACCCCTCGTGGATGAGTAAAAGTCTCGTGAGGATTTCCAAAGATGTTACCCACAAACATCCAAAAATTTCTTTACTAAAGGGATTTCTTTCATTCTCATGCCAAAGTTAAAGAATCAGCCATGAATTTCACAACCTTAACAAGATAATCAATCAAAGTTCAAGACGCTAGCAGCAAATACAGATATCTCATGATATTCAAAATTTGGAGTGTGTGAAAAAAGTTTAGCAAACACAGACACAACCTTAGCCTGAAAGTGAAATATAACCCAAATCTCTTTCTGAAACATGCTTCGACTCAAATCTCACCAGTTATTGCACTTAACAAATAAATCACTCAGAATATGGTGCAAAAATTGCTCTCAATATATGCGAGTAGAACAATGTAAATCAAAGGCAAAATATCCCGCATACTAATTTTTTTGAAAAACGCTAATATGAAAGAATAAATAAATAGTCTAATGAATGGAATATCAAATACGGGTGTGTTTGGTAATGTTTACGTTTTCAGTTTATATTTACAAAAATTTTATAAACTGGTTTTTGTTTATTTTTAAATTAATTTTAAAAAAACATAAACTACAAACGCGTTTGGTAATTGACAAAATGTTTAAAAAAA
>NW_021025298.1:273186-300043 GCF_004153795.1 Camellia sinensis
TATCCAAAAACTCTCACTTTCGTGTTGTTTTCTTTGACTCTCATTGTGAATTTCAGGACTGAAACTTGGGGAGGTTGATTGGCAGTGCTAGAATGGTCAATGGTCTTTACTACTTTGATGATGACATATCCAGCAATAAAACAACTCAAGGCTATGGTTGTAGTATTAGTTCACTTTCGGCTCGCGAGCAAATAATGCTTTGGCATTTTAGACTAGGACATCCTAGTTTTTCATATCTTAAATATTTGTTTCCTAACTTGTTTAAAAATTTGGATTGCTCATCTTTTCAATGTGAAAGTTGTTATTTATCTAAAAGTCATCGAACTACTTATCTTACAAAACCCTACCGTGCCTCTAAACCATTCTACTTAATTCATAGTGATGTGGGGTTTCTCCAAGGTTACCACCATGACGAGAAAAGGAAAACTAACAAATATCAACTATATTCAATGTTTGAAATGGAAAGAAAATAATTCTTCCAGAATATGGCTGAATTCTTTTGGATATCACAACTGTAAACATTTAGATTTAGTCAATACTATAGAATAGGAAAGTTTATTAGGATCATAATTAGTAGCTAAATGCTAATCAGTCCTCAGAATCAGTAGCTAATTAGTAGCTAATCAATTCCTAATTTTATGCCTTGTATCTCCTATAAATAGAGGTGCTATGTACATTGTTTAAATATGAGAATAAGAAATATTGTTCTTTCTAGCTTTCATGGTATCAAAGCTGAGGACTTATTCTCTGACCCTTCTGAGGTAATCCTAGAACCAGCAAGTTGTCCTTCACCATATCAGAAACCACATCTGAATCCACTGTTACCGTTTCACCGAAAAACATTGAGAAACATGTCTCCAACACTGATTCTCACTCGGTGCAAATCACCAGCATCAAACTCAATGGTGATAATTTCTTGCGTTGGTTTCAGTCCATCCAGATGTACATTCGGGGCCGAGGAAAGATCGGATACTTAACAGGAGAGAAGAAGGCACCAGCAAAAGAGGACTCGGCAAATGCTACCAGGGATGCTGAAAACTCCATGGTCATGACATGGTTAGTGAATTCCATGGAGGAAGACATCAGCTCCAACTATATATGTTATCCAACAGCCAAAGAACTCTAGGATAATATCACCCAGATGTATTCGGATTTGGGAAATCAGTCCCAAATATATGAGTTGACAATTAAACTTGGTGACATTCGTAAAGGAGAGGACAGTATCACTAAGTACTTCAATTCTCTGAAAAGGTTGTGGCGAGATTTGGACATGTTCAATGATTATGAGTGGAAGTCAACCGAGGACTGCAATCACAACAGAAAGATGGTGGAGGATCACCGTATCTACAAATTCCTTGCCGGCTTAAACATCGAATTTGATGAAGTCGGAGGGAGAATAATTGGCCACCAACCTCTGCCTCCTGTTGGTGATGTCTTTGCTGAAGTTAGGAGAGAAGAAAGCCGTAGGAATGTGATGAATGGGAAAAAGGGAGCTACTACACCTGTGGAAAACTTAGCCATGATTGCATCAGATGCAAGTGCAAACAAGGTTTTTAAACCATGGAAGAATGAAAAATCTCGAGTATGGTGTGATTATTGCAATAAACCACGCCATACTCGAGAAAACTGCTAGAAGATCCATGGGAAGCCTGCAACTTGGAAGAGCTGCAAATCAAGTGACAGACCAATTCCTGCATCCTCCTATCCCAATGAGGTTGAAGTAAGTCTGTTCAGTAAGGAGTAGATGGATTATCTTCTTAAACTGCTAAAATCCAATTCTTTATCCAGCACTCCTAGTGGTTCTCTTGCACAGACAGGCAGCAATCCTTATGGCTCTATCTTGTAGTCAAAATTCTGTCCCATGGATCATTAATTCGGGGGCATCTGATCACATGACTTCTTTCTCTTCTTTATTCAATACTTATTTATTTTATTCTGAAAGTGAAAGAGTTAGGATTGCTGATGGCAATTTCTCACCCATTGTAGGAAAAGTTCAAATAAAAATTTTAGAAAATGTTACTCTTCACTCTGTCCTTCATGTTCCTAAATTGGCCTGCAAGTTGTTGTCTGCCAGTAAATTATCCAAAAACTCTCACTTTCATGTTGTTTTCTTTGACTCTCAGTGTGAATTTCAGGACCGTAACTTGGAGAGGTTGATTGGCAGTGCTAGAATGGCCTAGGAATTTTTTGGCCCGTAGCCTGGCCCGAATTTTGGCCGGAGCCCACAAGGCCCAACATGGGCCGAGCCGGGCCAGATTTATACCCCTACGTGTTGTTTTCTTTGACTCTCATTGTGAATTTTAGGACCGTAACTTGGGGAGGTTGATTGGTAGTGCTAGAATGGTCAATGGTCTTTACTACTTTGATGATGACATATCCAGCAACAAAACAACTCAAGGCTATGGTTGTAGTATTAGTTCACTTTCGGCTCGCGAGCAAATAATGCTTTGGCATTTCAGACTAGGACATCCTAGTTTTTCATATCTTAAACATTTGTTTCGTAACTTGTTTAAAAATTTGGATTGTTCGTCTTTTCAATGTGAAAGTTGTTATTTATCTAAAAGTCATCGAACTACTTATCTTACAAAACCCTACCGTGCCTCTAAACCATTCTACTTAATTCATAGTGATGTGGGGTTTCTCCAAGGTTACCACCATGACTGGTGTAAAGTGGTTTGTAACTTTTATAGATGATCACACTCGGCTTTGCTAGGTTTATTTGATGAAAGACAAATTTGAAGTAAAAAACGTGTTTCAAGATTTTTACAAAATGATTGACAATCAATTTCATTCAAAAATTAGTATTTTTCAAGCTGATAATGGAAAAGAGTACTTCAATGAATATCTAGGGAATTTTTTAGGGAAAAAGGTATTTTTCATCAATCTATATGTCGTGACACTCCTCAACAAAGTAGTATTGCCGAAAGAAAAAATAGGCATTTACTGAAAGTAGCCTGAACCATAATGTTCTCTATGTATGTTCCCAAATATCTATGGAGAGATGCCATTTTGACAGCCTCTTATTTAATTAACAGAATGCCTACTCGGGTTTTGCAATATGTCACACCCCTAGAATATTTCAAAAAAACCTTTCTTGATTGCAGAATTAATTCAGATTTGCCTTCAAAATTTTTTTGCTATACTATTTTCGTTCACATATACCCAGCCAAATTCGATCCACACTTGATCTTAGAGTAGAAAAATGTGTTTTCATCGGGTATGCTCCAAACAAAAGAGGCTACAAGTGCTATAATCCTCAAACAAAAACATTTGGGTGATTATAGATGTCTCCTTTCTTGAAACTCAATCCTATTTTACCAAAAATTCTCTTCAAGGGGAGAAAAAGAAAAAGGAAGAAAATTTTTGGCAGACAACTTCGGATCTCTTACCAAATCCTAATCTCCATCCCTTGTTTTCTGAAAAACAAGAACAGAAACAGGGTATTCAAGATATGGAGAACGAAGGAAATCGCAGTCCAACTTCTCCAAACATAGAAGGCTCACAAGCAGGGGGAGAAATACTACAATTGGAACAAACTGTTCCCGAACCTGAGTTTTTGGTTTATGCTCGGAAAAATACTCAAAGAAAAAGTAAAGACTAGCCAACCACTCTACCACAAAGCCAATCAAAATCTCTTAAAAAAAGTCCCTCAAGTAGTTCAGGTATTCCTAATCTGGTTCCTCCATCATCTGTCTCTACTTCATTTCCATTTCCTTCAGCGATTTTACCTAAAGTTATGCCCACAGATTGTGATCTTCCTTTAGCCATTAGGAAAGGAATTCGAAAATGTACCCAACATTCCATTGCGAAATATTTATCTTATGATAAACTTTCCAAAAGTCATAGAGCATTTACTTCAAAAATATCTAACCTGTTTGTTCCTAGAATTATTAAGGAAGCCTTGGATGATCCTAATTGGAAATCAACAGTTATGGAAGAGATGAATGCTCTAGAAAAGAACGGTACTTGGATGTTAGTGAATCTGCCTAAGGACAAAAAGACAGTAGGGTGCCAATGGGTATTTACAGTGAAGTGCAAAGCTGATGGTAGCGTGGAAAGATATAAGGTGAGACTCGTGGCAAAAAGGTTTACACAAACCCTCAGGATTAACTACCAAGAAACCTTTGCTCCAGTTGCCAAGATGAACTCAATTCGGGTTTTACTGTCACTAGCAGTTAATTCCAGCTAGCCTCTACATCAATTAAATGTAAAAAATGTCTTCTTGAATGGAAATCTAGAAGAAGTCTATATGAACCTACATCCAGGTTTTGAAAAGAAGTTTGGTATAGATAAAGTCTGCAAATTAAACAAGTCTCTATACGGCCTCAAACAATCCCCAAGGGCGTGGTTTGAACGATTTGGGAAGGTTGTAAAAATCCTGAATACAGTTAAAGCCAAGCAGACCATACTATGTTCTATAAACACTCAAGAGAACGTAAAGTAGCTATCTTGGTTGTTTATGTAGATGACATAATTCTAACAGGTAATGATAGTGCCGAATCGAAAAAGTTAAAGAAGGAACTTGCTAAAGATTTCGAGATAAAGGTCCTAGAGCACTAAGATACTTTCTTGGAATGGAGTTCGCTAGATCTACGGAGGGCATTTTTGTCACTCAGCGCAAGTACACAATTGACTTGCTCAAAAAAACAGGCTTGCTCGGATGTAAAGCTACTGAAATACCAACCGAGCTCAACTTGAAGCTACAACATGCTAGAATTAAAGATGTGGTGAATATAGACCAGTTTCAGAGACCTGTTGGAAGACTGATATACTAATCTCACACACGTCCCGACATAGCATTCGCAGTAAGCAGAGTAAGCCAATTCATGCATTCACCAGGAAAGGAGCACTTTGAAGAAGCATACAGGATCCTAAGGTATCTAAAGGGAACTCCTGATAAAGGCTTGATATTTTAAAAAACAAGGACATCTTCAAGTGGAAGTACATACAGATGCAAATTGGGCTGGGCTGGGCTGGAAGCATCACTATCCGGAAATCACATTCCTCGGACTTCTTACATTTACTATGGTAATCACATAACCTTTTTTCTTTTCAGGGCCCACCGGTCATACCATCGGCCCCGGAGGTTCTTCTACTGCCATCGAAATTTCCTCAGATTCAGACGACGACGACCTTCCCATTGCTACAAGGGTCACAAGGTTCAGGACCGGCAAGGCAGTACTTCCAGATGTTGAAGAAGAACCAAGTGCTAGGGCCGCACCAACTACTGAGGCTGAGCCAGTTGTGGAGGCTGCAGAAAATGAAGTTCCCTTTGCTGTGGAAGTTGTTGCGGACGGCCTAGTCAGAGGGTGCAGAGCCTCCAAACCCCACTGATTCTGTGCACTCCGACCGTTCCTCTGTCGGCAGTACTTCCAGATGTTGAAGAAAAACCAAGTGCTGGGGCTGCCCCAACTACTGAGGCTGAGCCAGTTGTGGAGGCTGCAGAAAATGAAGTTCCCCCAGCTGTGGAAGTTGTTGCAAGCGGCCTAGTTGGAGGGTGCAGAGCCTCCAAACCTCGCTAATTCTGTGCACTCCAACCGTTCCTCTGTCGGCGGAGAGGATTTTTGCCCAGAGACCCCAAGGGAAGATAGCGGCATGAGAGAGCCGCTGGAAGTTGCACCACCTCCCTTTGGAATTGCATCTGGTGGTTCCTCCCAGTCCACTGAGTCTCCATTGGTTCGGCAGACCCCACTTCCGAACGCCTAAGTGGCTGAGGAGAGTGCAAGTGTAGCGACTGCTTCCATTGTTCCTGCTGTGGCTTCTCTAAATTTGGACCGACTTGCAGAGGTAGCTGTCATTTTAGCCGCCCACACTGTTATTGCTGTCGCTGGGACCTCTGACCCAGTTGCTTTGGCAACCTTTGAACAGCTGGCAAACTTATACCCCACTCACTTTCCGAAAATGCCAGCTGACCTTGGGATATCCCAAGATTTTTATACTGGAATGGATACCATTGCTGTTCTAGATCTGAACGTTGGAGACTACCAGATGGATGACCTCTTTTCAGAGCGACATGACAGCGCAGGCAGCTTTAGTCTTTCTCGTGAGGCTAGTTCACCCGGTTGCCAACGCAGCATCTATCCATTCCAATGCTGCTGGGCAATCATCTTCAGGGGAAGTGCGTCGTCCTTAGACCTTTGGTCGCTCCACCAGTCTCCCTCTAGTGATTGAAGTTGGCAAGGGTGTGAGGGAGTCCTCTCAGCTCTTAGAGAAAGTTTCTTTTCTGAGTTACTGGGTCTCCTCTGCAGCTGCTCCCACTCTCGCCCCGCATCCAGGAGCTGCTACTTTTAACGTTCCTGGATCTATGGTACAGATAGCACTGCTGGAGTCACTCGCCAACTTCATTTGCGACCTTGCTACTAAGAAGATTCTGACCACCCCTAGCAAGTTCGTGGAAAGTGCCGAGGCAAACCAGAGCGGCTTTGAGAGGAATAGTTTGGACCTATCGTGGATGAGGGATAGGCTTCAGGCAGTCGACAGTTTCCTCGAGCATGCAAACAACGTAGCGATGATAAGGCCAGTTTTGAACCCATCATCTACTCGCATTCTCAAGGCTGCAAGGACATGGATTTCTGTCCTCATAACTCTTTCTCTTCCGAGAGGACGTCGCCTCCCCTTGCGAGCGGCTCCCTCCTACAGATGTTATCGCACCAACTCAGCTACGGCGAGGGTAGCAGTGGCTGTCACGAGATCTGTGCAAGGGACCAGTGGTACTAAGGTTCCTAGCCGCCTCAATCAAGACTGAAATGGTAGGCAGATTATGATTCACCAAGAAAATTTTGTAGTCGCGTATGGCACCCCTCCACACAAATGCTGACTAAATGGGCCTCATCCACTAGTTCATGACAGTCAATAGCCTTATCTTGGAACCACTTAACATAGCCCAATATATCTTCACCCTCCTTTTGGACATTTCGCCCAAAGGTGAGGGTTGTAACTCTCTCTTGGACTTGGAAGAACTTCGTGTGGAACTTGTTCACCATCTCCTCCCAACTCTTGATCGAGTTGGGAGCCAAGTTCACATACCAGCTGCAAGCCCTTTCAGTAAGTGGACTTGGAGAACTCCCGAAGGCGCAGAGAGTGGTCACTGCCATAGACACCAAGAGTTTCAATGAACCTCACCACTTGTTCTTTGGCATTGCCTTGTTTCCTATCAAACTTAATAAACTTGGACACTGTATACCCAGTTGGGTATGGCATGGTCAATATCTCCTGAGAGTATGGGGCCATCACATCTGAGTCAGGGAGAGATGGGAGTGGCTTCTTGCTACGCTGTTGCTCGAGCATAGCTTGTACATCGACTAGAGTAAAAAAGTGAGTGGGCTAGAATGGTCCAGTCTGCTCCTGGGTAGCTGAACCAGCGGCCGCACCGTTCGCCTGAAATACCGCCGGAGGCACTTAGATGCGAGCTCGAACCTCAGGGAACAGGTTAGGCACTGGGTTTGGGACTGCTACGGGCGGAGGTGATTGCGCTGGAGCTGGTCGAGAAGCCATGGCCATAATAGCCTGAGTGAGAGTTTGCAAAGCTGCCAGGATCTCCCTCTGCGTATCCTGGAGTGACTGAACTGCCTCAATCACAACACTGTGGTTACGGTCCTCCGCATGTGCTGCTCCGCCATTTGAAGAGCCTTGCTGAACTTCATCCTCTGCCATTTTTTCCAGTGAGGTGTGTAAACCACTGTGGGTATGAACCATCAACAAAGCAGTATCCCTAACAGAATCGCTAGAAATGTAGGGGGGTTCGAGGTTAGTGTAGGTGATTAGAGAGGCAAAACTATGCTAATGGTCCAAGAAAGGTGGAAGTGGCTTGAGAATAAGCCGCAGCAACTGTCTGGAAGTTGGAGAGTATGCAACTCGGTGAGGGTGAAGCAAGTAACTCAAGAAGAAATGTATGGCAGTGCCAAAATGGGCAACATCTCCCCCAAATCCCCAAAATTCCTCTTGTTAAACCTTGAGAAATGGGTCCTATTTATATAGGCTTTTCCTTGGCACCAAGAGCACACCAAGTGGCCTATTGAGAGAGGACATGTGTCCTAGAGGATCACATGGAATATTCTGCCTTGAGCCACCAGGCTGAAGGTGCCACGTGCCTTTCTACATGTGTTGTGTACTATCTGTTTGCCTCCGCAACTACCTTTTTGAGCCTCAGCAAGTGTACTTGCGACGGGAGTGCTTGGCACTGCAACTCCCTCTTGAGCCTCAACAAGTGCAGTTGCGACGGGAGCGTTTGCCGCTGCACTTGCCTTCTCAGCTCAAACCTCAGCAAGTGCACTTGCAGCGATAAACCTTGCTGCTGCACTTGCCTTCTCAGTTCTACTTGGCCACTGCATGCATTCTCAGGACTCCATTAGTCTGCTATTGACTATGTTCGTGCTCACTGCAGCAAAGCCTTCACCCTTAGCCACCTAACCACATACTTCCCAGCTTCCCAGGGTGAAGGCCACAACCAAGCCTGCTATCAGCCGTGCTATTCCTTAGTACCAAGCCCAAGGGGCTTCCTTAGTTCTGCCCGTGCGACTAAGGCATATCTATGACCTGGGTAATGGAAAGAAAGTCACTTATGCTCGGGCTACCCTGCTCCCATCTTCGTGGGATCGCCGCGGTAAACTAGTACCCTGGGCCTGCCATCAGCCCCAACCAGTAAGTCTTTGGACCTGCTATCAGTGCCAAGTTAAATGAATTTTGGGGCCTGTTATTAGCCCTGGGCTAGTAATGCCTTGGGGCCAACTATCAGCGCCAGGCATTACCCTCTACTTGCAGAGGGGAAGCTTTTCCCAGAGGCTGCTATCACCTTGGCGGGATGTTCCCTCCGCAAGTTGGTTGCGGCGGCAGTAGTTGCTGCGGTAGTCATTTCCCGTGGCAAGTTCAAATGGCATAACCGGCAATATTGGAGATGGCGACGCCGAAAAAACTGGTTCATGACAGTCAATAGCCTTTAGTAATGCCTTGGGGCCTACTATTAGTGCCAAGTATTAGCCTCTACTTGTGGAGGGGAAGCTTCTCCTGAAGGCTGCTATTTAATTGCTGCGACGGCTGTTTCATGTGGCAAGTTCAAATGGCAGCGCCGACAATACTAGAGATGGTGGCAACGACAAAGTACCTCTGCAACTTAGTTGCTTCGGTTTTCTCTTTCTCTTAACAACTTCAAATGGCGGCGCCGACAATACTTGAGATGGTGGAGCCGACAATATTAGGAATGGTGGCGTTGAGACAAAGCGCCTTAACAACTTGACCGCTACAAGTGCTACCTCCGTAACTTGACTTAGACATTTTTTTTCATGGAGTCTGTTCGGACCCTTGGCTGGTCGGACCTACTCCGGCCCACTGTTGGCCCACTTCCCTTGGACTTTAGCCCATGCTCCTTTTTCATTCCTGGTCGCCTCTTTGGGGCGACCTCAGTACTTAGGCCCATACTTAATTTGGGGTTTAATTTCTGACCCTCTACATTTGCCCCCTGCCCCAGTGGGGGACACGTTCCTGGTTTCCCGCGCGTGCATCACGCCAGCAAGTAACCCAAGGGTTGCGTCGGTTGGGTCAGAAGTTGTGTTGGCTCTTAAAAGCATTACCCTCTTGACTGACGGGTCATAATGGGCCTAGGGAAGCGTGTCAACACCCTGTTGCTACTTTCTTTATAAGTAGCGCCCTTAGGTCCACTGGTCCCCCACTTCCGCCCAAACACACTTTCTGTCTCCTTGTCTTCTTCTCTTCCTTGTCCCCACTTTCCAAAGTCTTCTTTACTTTCTTTATACTTCCTTATGGCCAACACAAGGTTTCTACCCAACAGGGCTGACCCACCCCCTACTGAGTGGAGGAGGGCCTCATATTTCGAAGGGCTAGCTGACCCTTTCTGGAAGGCCGTTGACTCCTTTGTTCCTAATGCCCTTCCTTTGGAGGAGCCTCTGCTTCCTTTTGGTGAGGAAGCTTTGGATGATGCTAACACGGTGAACCCAGTCTCTGCGCTGCGGTTTCGCGTGGGGCGTGGTGACTTTCCCCATTCAAACATCTACTATCGCACTCACTCGGGCCCTCCAACAGGCTGGTCCCTCTGGGTTAATGACATCATTGCAGATGGTGGGTTCGAGCAGCGATTGAGGGATGTTCGCCTCTACAATACCGTTTCAATTTCGAGGGAGTTATCAGTGCGCAAAGTACAGACCAACACTGATATAGTTGTCTCCCGCTGGAGCCGCGACACTCACACTTTTTCTTTGGCATGGGTGGAGATAACTACAACCCTCGAAGATGTTGCCGTCCTTCTGCTCTTGAACACTCGTGGAGATCACCCCTTCGATCCAGTGTCCCTGACTCCTGCAAAACAAGTTGCTGTCACTGCCCTCCAAGGAGCCTTTCGAGAGGTGCGGAAGTATGGCTCTTGGTAAGATTGGGGAACTACTCCAAGAGAGGCCCAAGGGGGACAAAACCACTTATCTTTCTGGCTGAAGCATTTCTTCAACAACCTGCATCCAGTTGTGGGCGACATCACAGAGGAGAGTCGCAACTCCGTAGTTGGGCCGGGCTACCGCAAATGTTATCTCAGCAAGGGTTGGAATGAACCTCCTGAGATATGACACTTTGCCTAGGAATTTCTTCAAAGCCTTTTGAGAGAGTGGTGGTGGCATCTCCATGATTGATTTAATCTTATCCCCATCTACTTCAATCCCCCGCCGATGTACAAAAAAGCCAAGGAACTTGCTGGCGGTAACTCCGAAGGCACACTTAATAGGGTTCATCTTTAGGCACAATTTGCGGCACCGCTGAAAAACTTTTTCCAAGTCGCAGAGGTGTCAGTTTGCCTCGGTAGACTTGACCACCACATCATCCACATATACTTCCACTTCATGATGCAACATGTCATGGAACACTGCAGTCATAGCCCGTTGGTAGGCTGCCCTCACGTTTTTCAAACCGAAGGGCATCACCATATACAAAAAATTTCCCAAGGGTGTTCTAAATGCCGTTTTTTCTACATCTTCTGATGCCATTTTGATCTGATTATAACCACTGAACCCATCCATAAAGGAGAACATCTTATGGCCCGCAATAGAATCGACAAGTGTGTCAACATGGGGCAATGGAAACTCATCTTTCGGGCAGGCCTCATTCATTCAGGTCGGGAAAGTCTACGCAGACCCTGATCTGGCCATTCTTCTTCTCCACAAGCACAATATATGCTAGCCAAGTTAGGTACTGTATAGGCTCAATGAACTTGGCCCTCCGCAACTTTTCTACCTCTTCCTTAATCTTTGCCTCAAGGTCAGGGTGATACTTTCGAGCATGCTGCTTTATTGGCTTAGAGTTGGGAAAAGTATCCAGGTGATGGGTGATAAGAGACGGGTCAAGACCAGGCATCTCATCGTATGTCCAAGCAAAGACGTCACTGTACCGCTTCAGTAGTGTTATCAATTCTGCCTTAGCTGTTGGAGCCAATGTGTCGCTGATGAACACGGGGCTTGCTCTGCCCTGGTAAGTCGCTGAGGTTGACCATCAGCTACCCATTCTTTAACCAGAGCCTTAACATTCTCAACGCTACATGGACATGGATTTTTATCCTGATAACTCTTTCTCTTCCGAGAGGACGCCACCTATCCTTGCGAGCGGCTCCCTCCAGCAGAGGTTACCGCAGCAACACTGCTACTGCAAGGGTAGCGGTGGCTGTCACGAGATCTGCGCAAGGGACCAGTGGTACTGAGGTTCCTAGCTGCCTCAATCAAGGGTGAAATGGCAGGCAGATTATGATTCACCAAGAAAATTTTGTAGTCGCGTATGGCACCCCTCCACACATATGCTGACTTAATGCTCCTCATCCACTAGTTCATAACCGTCAATAGCCTTATCTTGGAACCGCTTAACAGTCTAGTATATCTTCGCCCTCCTTTTGGACATCTCGCCCAAGGGTGAGGGTTGTAACTTTCTCTTGGACTTGGAAGAACTTCGTGTAGAACTTGTTCACCATCTTCTCCTAACTCAATAGCCAAGTTCACATACGAGCTGCAAGCCCTTTCAGTAAGTGGACTTAGAGATCTCCCGAAGGCATAGAGAGTGGTCACTGCCTTGGACACCAAGAGTTTCAATGAACCTTACCACCTGTTCTTTGGCATTGCCTTGTTTCCCATTAACCTTAATAAACTTGGGCACTGTATACCCAGTTGGGTATGGCATGGTCAATATCTCCTGAAAGTATGGGGCCCTCACATCTGAGTCGGGAAGAGATGGGAGTTGCTTCTTGCTACGCTCTTGCTCTAGCATAACTTGTACATCGACTAGAGTAAAAAAGTGAGTGGGCCAGAATGGTCCAGTCTGCTCCTGGGTAGCTGAACCAACGGCCGCACCGTTTGCTTGAAGTACCACCGGAGGCACCTGGATCGGAGCCCGAACCTCAGAGAACAGGTTAGGCACTGGGTTTGGGACTGCTACCGGCAGAGGTGCTTGCGCGGGAGCTGGTCGAGAAGCCATGGCCATAATAGCCTCAGTGAGAGTTTGCAAAGCTGCCAGGATCTCCCTCTGCGTATCCTGGAGTGACTGAACTGCCTCAATCACAACACTGTGGTCACCGTCCTCCGCATGTGCTGCTCCGCCATTTGAAGAGCCTTGCTGAACTTCATCCTCTGCCATTTCTTTCCAGTGAGGTATGTAAACCACTGCGGGTATGAACCATCAACAAAGCAGCATTCCCAGCGGAGACGCCAAAAATGTAAAAGGGTTCGAGGCTAGAGAAGGTGATTAGAGAGGCAAAACTATGCTAATGGTCCAAAGAATGGTAAGAAGTGGCTTGAGAATGAGCAGCAGCAACTGTCTGGAAGTTGGAGAGTGTGCAGCTGGGTGAGGGTGAAGCAAGTAGCTCAAGAAGAAATGTATGGCAGTGCCAAAATAGGCAGCATCTCCCCCAAATTCCTCTTGTTGAACCTTGGGAAATGGGTCCTACTTATAGGGTTTTCACACCAAGTGGCCAAATAGAGAGAGAACATGTGTCCTAGAAGATCACATGGAATATTTTGCCTTGAGCCACTAGGCAAAACGTGCAACGTTTTCTTCCTACATGTGTTGTGTATTATCTGTTTGCCTCCGCAACTACCTTTTTGAGCCTCAGCAAGTGTAGTTGCGACGGGAGTGTTTGGCGTTGCAACTCCCTCTTGAGCCTCAGCAAGTGCAGTTGCGACCGGAGCGTTTGCCGCTGCACTTGCCTTCTCAGCTCGAACCTCAGCAAGTGCACTTGTAGCAGTAAACCTTGCTGCTGCACTTGCCTTCTCAGTACTACTTGGCCACTGCGTGCATTCTCAGGACTCCATTAGTCTGCTATCGACTATTTTCGTGCTCACTGCAGCGAAGCCTTCACCCTTAGCCACCTAACCACAAACTCCCCAGCTTCCCAAGGCGAAGGCCACAGCCAAGCCTGCTATCAGCCGTGTTGTTCCTTAGTACCAACCCCAAGGGGCATCCTTAGTTCGGCCTGTGCGACTAAGGCAGGTCTATGACCTGGGTAATGGAAAGAAAGTCACTTATGCTCGGGCTACCCTGCTCTCATCGTCGCGGGATCGCCGCGGTAAACTAGTACCCTGGGCCTGCCATCAACTCCAACCAGTAAGTCTTGGGGCCTGCTATCAGTGCCAAGTTAAATGAATTTTGGGACCTGCTATCAGCCCTGGGCTAGTAATGCCTTGGGGCCTACTATCAGCGCCAAGCATTACCCTCTACTTGCAGAGGGGAAGCTTTTCCCAGAGGCTGCTATCACCTTGGCGGGATGTTCCCTCCGCAAGTTGGTTGCGGCGGCAGTAGTTGCTGCGGCAGTCATTTCCCGTGGCAAGTTCAAATGGCATAACCGACAATATTGGAGATGGCGGCGCCGACAAAGTGCCTATGCAACTTGGGCGCCTCTGCAACTTGGTAGCTTCGGTTCTCCCCTTCCCTCAGCAACTCCAGGTGGCGACGGAACCGAGAATACTTGGAATGGCGGCGCTAAGACAAAGTGCCTCCGCAACTTCGTCGCCGCAACTGTCGCCTCGGCAATTCCCTCATCAACTTTGGATGGCGGCAGAGCCGAAGATATTAGGAATGGTGGCGCTAAGGCAAAGTACCTCGGCAACTTCCCCGCTGCATGCATTCCCTCTGCAACTTGACCGTCGCATGTGTT
Source organism: Camellia sinensis (assembly GCF_004153795.1). Taxonomy (NCBI): domain Eukaryota; kingdom Viridiplantae; phylum Streptophyta; class Magnoliopsida; order Ericales; family Theaceae; genus Camellia; species Camellia sinensis. The sequence goes on from NW_021025298.1 coordinate 287,315, forward strand.
CCCGCTGCAACTTGACTCGGTCATTTTCCTTCGTGGAGACTGTTTGGACCCTTGGCTGGTCGGACCTACTCCAGCCCACTGTTGGCCCACTTCCCTTGGACTTTAGCCCATGCTCCTTTTTCATTCCTGGTCGCCTCTTTGGGGCGACCTCAGTACTTAGGCCCATACTTAATTTGGGGTTTAATTTCTGACCCTCTACATTTGCCCCCTGCCCCAGTGGGGGACACGTTCCTGGTTTCCCGCGCGTGCATCACGCCAGCAAGTAACCCAAGGGTTGCGTCGGTTGGGTCAGAAGTTGTGTTGGCTCTTAAAAGCATTACCCTCTTGACTGACGGGTCATAATGGGCCTAGGGAAGCGTGTCAACACCCTGTTGCTACTTTCTTTATAAATAGCGCCCTTGGGTCCACTGGTCCCCCACTTTTTTCGCCCAAACACACTTTCTGTCTCCTTGTCTTCTTCTCTTCCTTGTCCCCACTTTCCAAAGTCTTCTTTACTTTCTTTATACTTCCTTATGGCCAACACAAGGTTTCTACCCAACAGGGCTGACCCACCCCCTACTGAGTGGAGGAGGGCCTCATATTTCGAAGGGCTAGCTGACCCTTTCTGGAAGGCCGTTGACTCCTTTGTTCCTAATGCCCTTCCTTTGGAGGAGCCTCTGCTTCCTTTTGGTGAGGAAGCTTTGGATGATGCTAACACGGTGAACCCAGTCTCTGCGCTGCAGTTTCGCGTGGGGCATGGTGACTTTCCCCATTCAAACATCTACTATCGCACTCACTCGGGCCCTCCAACAGGCTGGTCCCTCTGGGTTGATGACATCATTGCAGATGATGGGTTCGAGCAGCAATTGTGGGATGTTCGTCTCTACAATGCCGTTTCGATTTCAAGGGTGTTATCAGTGCGCAAAGTACAGACCAACACTGATATGGTTGTCTCCCGCTAGAACCGCAGCACTTACACTTTTTCTTTGGCATGGGGGCAGATAACTCCAACCCTCGAAGATGTTGCCGTCCTTCTACTCTTGAGCACTCGTGGAGATCACCCCTTCGATCTAGCATCCTTGACTACTGCAGAACAAGTTTCTGTCACTTCCCTCCAAGGAGCCTTTCGAGAGGCGCGGAAGTATGGCTCTTGGTCTGATCTTAGGACTGGGGAACTACTCCAGGAGAGGGCCAAGAGGGACAAAACCACTTATCTTTCTGGCTGAAGCATTTTTTCAAGGACCTGTAACCAGTTGTGGGCGACATCACAGAGGAGAGTCGCAACTTTGTAGTTGGGCCGGGCTACCGCAGCAACTTGTACTTGGCCGCCTTCGTCAGTTACTTCATTTTTTTTTTTTTTTTGGTTCTCCCCGGCAACCCTGCTGAGTGTATTAACCCTCTGGTGTTCCCTTTGGCTGTCAAACTTTACAGCGGCAGCCAGATCCCTCTGGCCCCCCCTTCTTGGGGAACTTATACTTCCGCCTTGATCTCATCCATTCGAACATTGAGCGATCCATGGGCCCGCTATGATGTGTAGAGCTTTGTACACACTCAGTTCCTGTCCGCTTTCTTCTATGAGAGATTCCCTACCACGGGCCCTGGAGCATGAGCCTTTCTCCACAGACGAAGTCCTTGATGCAAAGGGTCATCCTGTTCTAGATGCAAATGGCCGACCTGTCACGAGGCAAGTGCGCCACTTCCTTCTTTCCTCGCATCTCTCGGTGGTCTGGTCTTGGCACTAACAGACCCCTTGCAGATTATGTAGACCGCATGGAGGAATGTGTGTTCTGCCCTTTCACTTAGCTTCTTCCAGGCATTTATGTGGTTTCATTCTATTTTTCCAAGGCTCACCACGTTGATTTCTCCATCGACAGTGGCCAGGCCAACAACCTTCTTATTGCTGTCATGATACGCCCCGGATTTCTACCCGTGTGGAACGACGAGGCCATGTCTATCGACTGGACAGGGTCCCTCAGCAGTTCAGCATGTATCAGGGCGTCCCACATGCCCCTCCGCTTCAGACTGATTACCACCAGAGCTTTTAGCGGTTTGCCCGTGATTATACCGCTCTACTTGTGGAGGGCTTAGGCTTCATGGAACTTCCCTCACTTGGAAAAAAGGGCGGCTTTATTCCCAGTAAAAGGCTGTTCTGGCACCGCAACCTCAATTCTTTCTTCAACTTTTGCAACAGTGCTCCCGTAGTCCCTGCGATGGAACCCATCCCGCAGCCTGACTTATCTCTTCGTCTGCCCTCTGGCCTAGGGAAACAGACAATATATTCTGTCGCTTCAAGCTTCTATCCCTGACTACCATTAAGAAGCCTCACCCGTCTAGAGCAAATTGCTCCTCCTCAAGTCGGCACGACAGTTACGGACGACCCACTCCAGACTAAGGGCAACCCAAGAGGCAGCGACATCAGTTGTCGAGGCACGTGCCTCACCAAGTAAGAAGACACTTCCTTGGACTTCTTACGTTTACTTTGGTAATCACATAACCTTTTTTCTTTTCACTGCCCACCGGCCATGCCATCGGCCCCGAAGGTTCTTCTGCTGCCATCGGACTTTCCTCAGATTCAGACGACGACAACGACGACGACCTTCCCACTGCTACAAGGGTCACAAGGTTCACGACCCGCAGGGCAGTACTTCCAGATGTTGAAGAAGAACCAAGTGCTGGGGCCGCACCAACTACTAAGGCTGAGCCAGTTGTGAAGGCTGTAGAAAATGAAGTTCCCCCTGTTGTGGAAGTTGTTGCGGGCGGCCTAGTTACTGAGGGTGCAGAGCCTCCAAACCCCGCTAATTCTGTGCACTTCGACCGTTCCTCTGTCGGCGGAGATTATTTTTTCCCCGACAACCCAAGGGAAGATACCGGCATGAGAGAGCCGCTGGAAGTTGCACCACCTCCCTTTAGAGCTGAATCTGGTGGTTCCTCCCAGTCCACTGAGTCTCCATTGGTTCAGCAAACCCCACTACCACTTTCGAACGCCCAAGTGGCGAAGGAGAGTGCAAGTGTAGCGGCTGCTTCCACTATTCCTGCGGTGACCCCTCTAAATTTGGACAGACTTGCAAAGGTAACTGTCACTTTAGCCACCCACACTGTTACTGCTGTCACTAGGACCTCTAACGCAGTTGGTTCGGCAACCTCTCAACAGCTGGCAGATTTGTACCCCACCCACTTTCCGAAAGTGCCAACTGACCTTGGGGTGTATCCCAAGATTTTTATACTGAGATGGATACCACTACTGTTCTAGATCTGAACGTTGGAGACTACCAGATGGATAACCTCTTTTCGGAGCGACATGACGGTGCAGGCGGCTTCAGTCTTTCTCACGAGGCTAGTTCACCCCGTCGCCAACGCAGCGTCTACCCATTCCAATGCTGCTGGGCAATCATTTTCAGGGGAAGTGCATCGTCCTCAGACCTTTGGTCGCTCCACCAGTCTTCTTCCAGTGATTGAAGCTGGCGGGGGTGTGAGGGAGTCCCCTCAGCCCTCAAAAAAAGTTTCTTTTCTAAGTTACTGGGTCTCCTCTGTAGCTGCTTCCACTCTCGCCGCGCATCCAGGCACTGCACCCCGGCACCTTTACTGCTTTTAACGTTCCTGGATCTATGGTACAGATAGCACTGCTGGAGTCACTCGCCAACTTCATTTGCGACCGTGCTACTAAGAAGATTCTGACCACCCCTAGCAAGTTCGTGGAAAGTGCCGATGCAAACCAGAGCGACTTTGAGAGGAACGGTTTGGACCTATCGTGGATGAGGGACAGGCTTCAGGCAGTCGATGGTTTCCTCGAGCATGCAGACAACGTGGCGATGATAGGGTATCAGTTTTGAACCCATTATCTACTCTTGTCAACTTCTAGTACCCGCTGCTGCTTGCCTCAACAACTTTGTAGGGCCCTTCCCATCTTGGTGAGAACTTAGGAATAGGTTGCCCACGCATGATTGCGTCCACTGTCTTCCATACCAAGTTCAATTTATTGAACTTCTTGTGCTAAACAGATTGATTGTAGGCACGAGCTACGGATTGATGATACTTTTCTATTGGCCGCGAGGCCCGATCTCTTCTTTCTTCAGCTGCCTCTATGTCATTCTTTCTGCTATCTGGAACTAAGTGTGCTGACATAGCCATTCTTGCTGAGGGTACTGCCAACACAACTGGTAACACAACTTCGGACCCGTACACTAGGGTAAATGGGGTTGCCTGAGTTGGCTTTCTCTTTGACGTTCTATACGCCCAGAGTGCTATGGGGAGTCGTTCAGACCAAGTGCCCCCTGCTTCATCCATTATTTTACTCAATATTCGGATGATGGTTTTGTTGGTCGCCTCAACTTGTCCACTCCCTTGGGGGTAGTATGGACTAGACTTGTGCTACTTGATCTAGTAGGCGTTCAGTAGTCTTCCCACATGACGATTTACAAAGGGAGTTCCATTGTCGGACAGCATTACTTTTGGTATGCCAAACCTACACATTATTCTTTCTCTGATGAAGTTAGCTACTCCTGCCCCGTCTGCCTTCCTCATCGGTATAGCCTCCATCCCCACTTGGTACTAACTTTAGTCGCTGCAATCTGTGGCCTTTCGATTGTTGCACTGTCAAATGCCCAACTATGGAACAGGTAAGGGGTCTTGATGTTGTGCAGCTCAACCGCTGGTGCATGTATCAAGTTCCCAAACTTCTGGCAGGATTGGCATCTCCTTACAAAGTTTTTAGCATTTTCTTCCATTGTCGGCCAGTAGTAGCCGAGGTGAATGAGATGTCCATATAATCGCTGCCCTCCTTGATGTTCTGTCTTGTGGGCTTCCCTCGGCACCTCATTTGCCTCATCCTTTGGTTAAGGAAGAAGCGCAGGGCCCGCCTCTTAACTCTGATTGCATCGGCTTTGTTCTCAGGCAATGCGCCATTTCCAAGGTAGTCGACATCGCCTTCATTCTTCACTGCTTAAGAAATGGGTTTCCTCTTCCTTAGGATGGGATTGGCATTTTGCACATTGTCTCTACAACTCAGTACTTTCTTTTTCCATCTCTGGCCAGTAATACCCATGCCTCTGTATCCGTCGGTATAGACTGATATCTCTATCTCCACGAGACTTAGCATGGATTTGCTTAAGTCTGTAAGTTACTTCTTGTCTACCTACGCACCTTGCCAGCAAGTTGTTGGCACCGCAAAAATACAACTCTCCTCTGAGGAGCAGAAATTATGCAAGTTCTGCTAGTCTGATTGTTCCCTGGCCTGTTTTCAACTGTTTTGTTGGATTATATCGGCGGCTTTCCATCCCTCAGCATCTTGCTCTGTATGTTCTTCGGCTAACACTGCTGGTGTTGTTCTTTTCTTGATGACGATGGCTATACTATCATCTGGTATATCTACCTTTGCCCCCAGTGTAGCCAAGGCATCGGGGAAACGGTTGTGTGTTCGAGGGGTATGTTGGATTTGGACATCATCAAATTGAGTGAGCAACCCTTGAACCACGGTGCGATACGTGCCCAACAGAGGCTCCTTTAAGGCGAAATCACCCATTGTTTGCCTGACAACTAACTCGGAGTCGCCCAAAATTTTCAACTTGCGGAGTCCCTTCTTTTGGGCAGTGATTAGATCCACTATCAACGCCTCATATTCAGCCTCGTTGTTTGAACATTCAAAATCAAGCTTATATGATAAATGAAACTTCTCTCCTTCTTCACTGGTTAGTGTTATGCCAGCTCCGCCTTTCCCAGCTCCCGAAGCTCCATCAAATTTTAAGTCCCAATAAGCCTCAACTGCAGCTGCTGAGACATCGATCTCACCTCTGGTAGAGATACCTCTGCAGGTTCATGTTCATCAGATGGGAATTGGGCCAGTAAGTCTGCAAATGTTTGGCTCTTAATAGCCTTGGGATTAACATAAGTGATGTCATATTCTGCTAGAGCCAAAAGCCATCTTGCCATTCTTCCAGTCAGAGCGGGTTTGCTTAGCAAGTAGCGGACCAGATCACTCTGGGGTCACAACATGGATCGGGTGTGCCAAAAAATAGTGGCACAACTTCCGCGCTGTGAAGATTAAGACTACATAATGCCTCTCAATTGGGGTATATCGCCACTCGACACCATTGACTTTGCGACTGATGTAATAGACTGGCTTCTCAATGCCATCTATGTCTTGGACAAGTAGAGCCCCAATAGACCGAGGTGGAGACGTCAGGTACAGTAGCAGAGGCTTGTTGGGTTGTAGGGCAATCATTGTAAGTGCTTTCTTCACCATATCAAATATCTGCTGGTGTTCTTGCAACCATTCAAACTTATGATTCCCTTTCAGCAGTGTCCCAAAGGAAAATGTTATCTCAGCAAGGGCTGGAATTAACCTCCTAAGATATGACACTTTGCCTAGGAATTTCTTCAAAGCCTTTTGAGAGAGTGGTGGTGGCATCTTCATGATTGATTTAATCTTATCCCCATCTACTTCAATCCCCCGCCGGTGTACAAAAAAGCCAAGGAACTTGCCGGCGGTAACTCCGAAGGCACACTTGAAAGGGTTCATCTTTAGGCAGAATTTGCAGTACCGTTGAAAAACTTTTTCCAAGTCGCAGAGGAGTCAGTTTGCCTCGATAGACTTGACCACCAGATCATCCACATATACTTCAACTTCATGATGCAACATGTCATGGAACACTGCAGTCATAGCCCGTTGGTAGGCTGCCCCAGCGTTTTTCAAACCAAAGGGCATCACCGTATAGAAAAAATTTCCCAAAGGTGTTCTAAATGCCGTTTTTTCTGCATCTTCTGATGCCATTTTGATCTGGTTATAACCATTGAACCCATCCATAAAGGAGAACATCTTATGGCCTGCAGTAGAATCGACAAGTGTGTCAACATGGGGCAATAAAAACTCATCTTTCGGGCAGGCCTCATTCATTCAAGTCGGGAAAGTCTATGTAGACCTTGATCTGGCCGTTTTTCTTCTCCACAGGCACAATATTTGCTAGTCAAGTTTGGTACTGTATAGGCTCAATGAACTTGGCCCCCGGTAACTTTTCTACCTCTTACTTAATCTTTGCCTCAAGGTCAGGGTGATACTTTCGAGCATGTTGCTTTATTGGCTTAGAGTTGGGAAAAGTATCCAGGTGATGGGTGACAAGAGACGGGTCAAGACCAGGCATCTCATCGTATGTCCAAGCAAAGACGTCACTGTACCGCTTCAGTAGTGTTATCAATTCTGCCTTAGCTGTTGGAGCCATTGTGTCGCTGATGAACACGGGGCTTGCTCTGCCCTGGTAAGTCGCGGAGGTTGACCTCAGCAAGCACCTCCTGCTGCGGTTTGGGCCTACCTTGCACACATTCAGGGGCGGACTTAGGCGTCTCCACCAACTCTTCTTGGGACTCGTCATTGTCACATTTATTTGTCTCGGGACCTTCCTCCCAAGGTATGAAGCCTGCCCTCCAAGAAACATCTTAGGTAGTAAACTGCCTTACCGCCCTCCCGCACCTTAAGAATCTCGGGCGGAGGACTTGTGGACTTGCTGCTCCTCTTCTGCCCACTACTTTCTAGACCAGCCCCTGCATCCCGAATGCCTTCCCATTTTGGCAATTTTACTCCTGCAACTTTACCGGTCCTTGGAGTTTCACCCATTGACAACTCAGTAAAAAAAACTGCATCCGAATAGTGTGCCTCCTCAACCCCAAATGGTTGTTCAGACGCATTTATATGGTTTTTGTCTCGGGACCTTCCTCCCAAGGTATGAAGCCTGCCCTCCAAGAAACGTCTTAGGTAGTAAACTGCCTTACCGCCCTCCCGCACCTTAAGAATCTTGGGCGGAGGACTTGTGGACTTGCTGCTCCTCTTCTGCCCACTACTTTCTAGACCAGCCACTGCATCCCGAATGCCTTCTCATTTTGGCAATTTTACTCCTGCAACTTTACCGGTCCTTGGAGTTTCACCCATTGACAACTCAATAAAAAAAACTGCATCCGAATAGTGTGTCTCCTCAACCCCAAATGGTTGTTCAGACGCATTTATATGGTTACTGTGCGCTTTCCCAACTTTGCCTTCACGCATTGGTGATAACTCGACTGGATAGCTCCATATCGGTGCATCCAAGCTCTGCCAAGTATCATGTGGCAATTTGTGTCCGCTTCAATCACAAGAAACTTGGTTGCGGAACAGATCTCAAACTACTAAGTCCACGACCACATGGCCCTTGGTATCTTTTTTCTCGCCGCCAAAACCCGTCACAGTGATGGGTTGGTGAACCATCCTGGACCTTGGGACGCCAGCCTTTCAAAGGTGTCTGTAGTGATGATGTTTATGGACGCCCCCGCCATCAAAGAAAGCACGCTTGAACTCTACATCACTGATGTATGCTGTGACAAAAAGAGGACAATTATGGGGAAATGGGTATGCTCTGCCTACCTCTGAAAAAGTAATGGCCTCATAAGCTTCCTGGATGCGCCGAGGCACATACTCCTTAGCCTCAACAACTTCATCACGGTGCACTTCAAAGATATTAATGAGGGCTTTTGTTGCTTCCAACCTGGCGGCTTGGCTTAGCCCCAAATGGTCAAAGAAGGCGCGAAACTTAACTGAGTTTTGCAAGGCCTGGGCATTAGCATCCTCGGCGAATTTTGCCTCTGCAGGTACTGTCTCAGGTAGCTGGCCGGTTGCAATTTCTTCTAACTCATCATAGTAAGACGCCATATGCACTTGATCACGCACAGGCCTGAGATAGCCAATCATATATGTACATTCTTCCCCTTCTCCTTGTGGTTAGGATAAGGGTTCTTCCGCACATCACGGTTACTGACATCTATGAACTTCAGCTGATTTGCGTCAACTTTCTTCTTGAAGATACTTTTCAAAGTCCAACAGTCCGTAGTAGGGTGTCTGGTGATTATGTGATAGACACAATAATCCAAGCTTTCTTTGTCCTTCTTAGTTGGAGGGACATTAACTGGAGGCAAGGTAAGTTCACCATCAGCTACTCATTTTTTAACCAGAGCCTTAACATTCTCAAGGCTGCAAGGACATGGATTTCTGTCCTCATAACTCTTTCTCTTCCGAGAGGACGTCACCGCCGCTTGGGAGCGACTCCCTCTTGTAGAGGTTAACACAGAATTGTACTACTGTGAGGGTAACGGTGGTTGTCACGAGACCTGTGCAAAAGACAAGTGGTACTGCGGTTCCTGACTGCCTCAATCAAGGCTGAAAAGGTAGGCAGATTATGGTTCACCAAGAAAATTTTGCACCCCTCCACACATATGCTGACTAAATGGGCCTCATCCACTAGTTCATGACAGTCAATAGCCTTATCTTGGAACCACTTAACATAGCCTAGTATATCTTCACCCTCCTTTTGGACATTTCGCCCAAGGGTGAGGGCTGTAACTTTCTCTTGGACTTGGAAGAACTTCGTGTGGAACTTGTTCACCATCTCCTCCCAACTCTTGATCGAGTTGGGAGCCAAGTTCACATACCAGCTGCAAGCCCTTTCAGTAAGTGGACTTGGAGAACTCACGAAGGCGCAGAGAGTGGTCACTGCCATAGACACCAAGAGTTTCAATGAACCTTCACCACCTGTTCTCTGGCATTGCCTTGTTTCCTATCAAACTTAATAAACTTGGGCACTGTATACCCAGTTGGGTATGGCATGGTCAATATCTCCTGAAAGTATGTGGCCCTCACATCTGAGTCGGGGAGAGATGAGAGTTGCTTCTTGCTACGCTCTTGCTCTAGCATAACTTGTACATCGGCTAGAGTAAAAAAGTGAGTGGGCCAGAATGGTCCAGTCTGCTCCTGGGTAGCTGAACCAACGGCCGCACCGTTTGCCTGAAGTACCACCGGAGGCACCTGGATCGGAGCCCGAACCTCAGAGAACAGGTTAGGCACTGGGTTTGGGACTGCTACCGGCAGAGGTGCTTGCGCGGGAGCTGGTCGAGAAGCCATGGCCATAACAGCCTCAGTGAGAGTTTGCAAAGCTGCCAGGATCTCCCTCTGCGTATCCTGGAGTGACTGAACTGCCTCAACCACAACACTATGGTCATGGCCCTCCGCATGTGCTGCTCCGCCATTGGAAGAGCCTCGCTGCCGTAGAGGTTGCTGAACTTCATCATCTGTCATCTTTTCCAGCGAAGTGTGTAAGCCACTGCAAGTATAAACCATGAACAAAGCAGCCTCCCCAGCAGAGTTGCCAGAAATATAGGGGGGTTCAAGGTTAGGGAGGTGATTAGAGAGACAAAACTATGCTAATGGTCCACTAATGGTGGAAGTGGCTTGAGAATGAACAACAGCAATTATCTGGGAGTTGGAGAGTGTGTAGCCGGGTGAGGGTGAAGCAAGTGGCTCAAAAAGAACTGTATTGCAGTACCAAATTGCGCAGCATCTCCCCCAAATCCCAAAAATTTCTCTCGTTGAACCTTGGGAAATGGGTCCTATTTATAGGGTTTTCACACCAAGTGGCCAAATAGAGAGAGGACATGTGTCCTAGAGGATCACATGGAATATTCTGCCTTAAGCCAATAGGCTGAACGTGCCACGTGTCTTTCTACATGTGCTGTGTACTATCTGTTTGCCTCCACAACTACCTTTTTGAGCCTCAGCAAGTGTAGTTAAAACGGGAATGTTTGCCTCTGCACTTGCCTTCTCAGCCTAAACCTCAACAAGTGCACTTGAAGCGGTGAACCTTGCCGTTGCACCTTCATTCCAGTTCTATTTGGCCAGTACATGCATTCTCAGGACTCTATTAGCCTGTTATCAACTATGTTTGTGCTCACCTCAGCCAAGCCTCCACCCTTAGCCGCCTAATCACAAACTCCCCAATTTCCCACGGCGAAGGCCATAGACAAGCCTGTTGTCAGCCATACTGTGCCTTAGTACCAAGCCCAATGAGGCTTCCTTACTCCTGCCTGTGCAACTAAGGCAGGTCCATGGGCACAGCACCAAGCCCAAGGGGGCTTCTTTAGTCCTGCCTGTGCGACTAAGGCAGGTCCATGACCTAGGTAATGGAAAGGGAGTCCTTTATGCTCGGTCTACCTTGTTCCCATCTTCGCGGGATTGTCGCGGTAAACTGGTATCTCTGGGCCTGCTATCAGCTCCAACTAGTAAGTCTTGGGGCCTGCTATCAACGCCAAGTTAAATGAACTTTGGGGGCCTACTATCAGCGCCAAGCATTAGCCTCTACTTACAGAGGGAGGCCTCTTTCAAAGGCTGCTATCACCTTGGTAGGATATTCCCTCTGCAACTTAGTTACTGCGGTAATCGTTTCCCATGGCAAGTTTAAATGGTAGAATCAACAATATTGGAGATGGCGGCGCTGACAAAATGCTTCCACAACTTGGACGTTGCAAGTACTACCTCTGCAACTTAGTTGCTTCGGTTTTCTCCTTCCCTCAGCAACTCCAGATAGCTGTGGTCCCGACATCACTTGGAATGACGACGGCATCGACGTTACTTGAAATGGCGGCACTAGGACGAAGTGCCTCTGCAACTTGGCCGTCGCAAGTGTTGCCTCTGCAACTTAGTTGCGTCAGCTATTTCTTTCCCTCAGCAACTTCAGACGGCGGTGGAGCTGAAGCTATTAGGAATGGCGGCGCTGAGGCAAAGTGCCTCAGCAACTTTCCCGCTGCACATGTCCCTTCCACAACTTCATCGCTGCAGGTGTTACTTCTGTAAACTTGACTTAGGCATTTTCTTTCATGGAGTCTATTTGGATCCCTAGTGGGTCAGACCTGCTTCGGCCCACTGTTGGCCCACTTCCCTTAGGCTTTTGCCCATGCTTCTTTTTCATTCATGGTCGCCTCTTTGGGGTGACCTCAGTGCTTTGGCCCATACTTAGTTTGGGGCTTAGTTTCTGACCCTCTATACAATCCATATGGCTTAATTGGAAATAATAATCTAAATCAATAATTGTTAAAATTTAATTTGATAAGTCAAAAAATTGTTTCAAGGAGAGGGACAGGTGAAGAAGTTGGATGTTTACCTGTAATAGTGTGAGTAATGAGATAGCCCTCGTTTGGCAGGTTAGTTTTAGAGGTTAAAAAGTTAAAATAGTTTTAAAAAAATATAAGATAAGTTAAAAATTAATAAGATAAAATGTCACATTCAAATTTTAATTATTTTATTTTTTCTCTTATAAAAGTTAAAAGAGTCAAAAAGTCTAATTCAAACGAGCCTTTTTAGCTCAGGTTAATAATTAAAAAGTCAATCCACTTTCCAAACGAATCCATAAGTGTTTGATTATATAATTTATGTTATAAATTATAAAATTATATTTTATCCATGAAATTAAACTTTTAATGTTTTGATCCAACGTCTCCCATTGGCGCATATAAGTTGAAATAAAATATAAAAAAAAAAAAAAAATAGAGAATGAAACATAAAAATAAAAATAATTAAAAAATAAAATGAAACATTTCTTATAATTTTTTTAAAAAAAATGAGTGGAAGCACTAATTAATGCCACTCTAATGATGTGGCACCCACTGCCACAGTGTTATTGTGCCTGTTTTTTTTTTTTTTTTTTTATATTGTAATGAACTTGTGTACACATTGTAAATGAATAAAATTTCGTTTATGTTGTTAATTGACTGTGTTGGCCTGTATTGTCTAAAATGAATGAAGTCTTGTCATAAAAACTGGTCATAAAAATTGTGTAATAAAAATTTCATGCAAAGTTAAGTTAAAAGTTCCTTCCTGCAGAGTGAGATTGGATTTGTATGAAAATTGAAAGGATGATAGTGGTTTATTGAAAAATTGGATTATGAAATTGTAGAACATAATATTCA
>NW_021025298.1:314637-333569 GCF_004153795.1 Camellia sinensis
TGCCAGTAAATTATCCAAAAACTCTCACTTTCGTGTTGTTTTCTTTGACTCTCATCGTGAATTTCAGGACCGAAACTTGGGGAGGTTGATTGGCAGTGCTAATGGTCTTTACTACTTTGATGATGACATATCCAGCAATAAAACAACTCAAGGCTATGGTTGTAGTATTAGTTCAATTTCGGCTTGCGAGCAAATAATGCTTTGGCATTTTAGAGTAGGACATCCCAATTTTCCATATCTTAAACATTTTGTTTCCTAACTTGTTTAAAAATTTGGATTGCTCGTCTTTTCAATGTGAAAGTTGTTATTTATCTAAAAGTCATCGAACTACTTATCTTACAAAACCCTACCGTGCCTCTAAACCATTCTACTTAATTCATAGTGATGTGGGGTTTCTCCAAGGTTACCACCATGACTGGTATTAAAGTGGTTTGTAGCTTTTATAGATGATCACACTTGGCTTTGCTAGGTTTGTTTGATGAAAGACAAATTTGAAGTAAAAAACGTGTTTCAAGATTTTTACAAAATGATTGACAATCAATTTCATTCAAAAATTAGTATTTTTCAAGCTGATAATGGAAAAGAGTACTTCAATGAATATCTAGGGAATTTTTTAGGGAAAAAGGTATTTTTCATCAATCTATATGTCGTGACACTCCTCAACAAAATGGTATTGCCGAAAGAAAAAATAAGCATTTACTGGAAGTAACCTAAGCCATAATGTTCTCTATGAATGTTCCCAAATATCTATGTGGAGATGCCATTTTGACAGCCTCTTATTTAATTAAAAAAATGCCTACCCAGGTTTTGCAATATGTCACACCCCTAGAATATTTCAAAAAAACCTTTCTTGATTGCAGAATTAATTCAGATTTGCCTTCAAAATTTTTTTGCTATACTATTTTCGTTCACATACCCAGCCAAATTCGATCCACACTTGATCTTAGAGTAGAAAAATGTGTTTTCATCGGGTATGCTCCAAACAAAAGAGGCTACAAGTGCTATAATCCTCAAACAAAAACATTTGGGTGATTATGGATGTCTCCTTTCTTGAAACTCAATCCTATTTTACCAAAAATTCTCTTCAAGGGGAGAAAAAGAAAAAGGAAGAAAATTTTATGCAGACAACTTCGGATCTCTTACCAAATCCTATTCGATCTCCATCCCTTGTTTTATGAAAAACAAGAACAGAAATAGGGTATTCAAGATATAGAGAACAAATGAAATCCCAGTCCAACTTCTCCAAACATAGAAGGCTCACAAGCAGGGGGAGAAATACTACAATTGGAGCAAACTGTTCCCGAACCTGAGTTTTTGGTTTATGCTCGGAAAAATACTCAAAGAAAAAGTAAAGACTAGCCAACCACTCTACCACAAAGCCAATCAGAATCTCTTAAAAAAGGTCCCTCAAGTAGTTCAGGTATTCCTAATCTGGTTCCTCCATCATCTGTCTCTACTTCATTTCCATTTCCTTCAGCGATTTTACCTAAAGTTATACCCACAGATTGTGATCTTCCTTTAGCCATTAGGAAAGGAATTCGAAAATGTACCCAACATTCCATTGCGAAATATTTATCTTATGATAAACTTTCCAAAAGTCATAGAGCATTTACTTCAAAAATATCTAACCTGTTTGTTCCTAGAATTATTAAGGAAGCCTTGGATGATCCTAATTGGAAATCAACAGTTATGGAAGAGATGAATGCTCTAGAAAAGAACGGTACTTGGATGTTAGTGAATCTGCCTAAGGACAAAAAGACAGTAGGGTGCCAATGGGTATTTATAGTGAAGTGCAAAGCTGATGGTAGCGTGGAAAGATATAAGGTGAGACTCGTGGCAAAAAAGTTTACACAAACCCTCGGGATTGACTACCAAGAAACCTTTGCTCCAGTTGCCAAGATGAACTCAATTCGGGTTTTACTGTCACTAGCAGTTAATTCCAGCTAGCCTCTACATCAATTAAATGTAAAAAATGTCTTCTTGAATGGAAATCTAGAAGAAGTCTATATGAACCTACATTCAGGTTTTGAAAAGAAGTTTGGTATAGATAAAGTCTGCAAATTAAACAAGTCTCTATACGGCCTCAAACAATCCCCAAGGGCGTGGTTTGAACGATTTGGGAAGGTTGTAAAAATCCTTGAATACAGTTAAAGCCAAGCAGACCATACTATGTTCTATAAACACTTAAGAGAAGGTAAAGTAGCTATCTTGGTTGTTTATGTAGATGACATAATTCTAACAGGTAATGATAGTGCCGAATTGAAAAAGTTAAAGAAGGAACTTGCTAAAGATTTCGAGATAAAGGTCCTGGAGCACTAAGATACTTTCTTGGAATGGAGTTCGCTAGATCTACGGAGGGCATTTTTGTCACTCAGCGCAAGTACACAATTGACTTGCTCAAAAAAACAGGCTTGCTCGGATGTAAAGCTGCTGAAATACCAACCGAGCTCAACTTGAAGCTACAACATGCTAGAATTAAAGATGTGGTGAATATAGACCAGTTTCAGAGACCTGTTGGAAGACTGATATACTAATCTCACACACGTCCCGACATAGCATTCGCAGTAAGCAGAGTAAGCCAATTCATGCATTCACCAGGAAAGGAGCACTTTGAAGAAGCATACAGGATCCTAAGGTATCTAAAAGGAACTCCTGATAAAGGCTTTGATATTTTAAAAAACAAGGACATCTTCAAGTGGAAGTACATACAGATGCAAATTGGGCTGGGCTGGAAGCATCACTATCCGGAAATCACATTCCTCGGACTTCTTACATTTACTATGGTAATCACATAACCTTTTTTCTTTTCAGGGCCCACCGGCCATACCATCGGCCCCGGAGGTTCTTCTACTGCCATCGAAATTTCCTCAGATTCAGACGACGACGACGACGACCTTCCCATTGCTACAAGGGTCACAAGGTTCAGGACCGGCAAGGCAGTACTTCCAGATGTTGAAGAAGAACCAAGTGCTAGGGCCGCACCAACTACTGAGGCTGAACCAGTTGTGGAGGCTGCAGAAAATGAAGTTCCCTTTGCTGTGGAAGTTGTTGCGGACGGCCTAGTCGGAGGGTGCAGAGCCTCCAAACCCCGCTGATTCTGCGCACTCCGACCGTTCCTCTGTCGGCAGTACTTCCAGATGTTGAAGAAAAACCAAGTGCTGGGGCTGCACCAACTACTGAGGCTGAGCCAGTTGTGGAGGCTGCAGAAAATGAAGTTCCCCCAGCTGTGGAAGTTGTTGCAAGCGGCCTAGTTGGAGGGTGCAGAGCCTCCAAACCTCGCTGATTCTGTGCACTCTGACCGTTCCTCTGTCAGTGGAGAGGATTTTTTCCCTGAGACCCCAAGGGAAGATAGCGGCATGAGAGAGCCGCTGGAAGTTTTTTTATATTTTCTTCTTATTATGTGTTTTTTATTGACATTTTTCATTTTATTTACATACTTTTATTGCTTAAGAGTTCTGTGGTCCAAACATTACAATGCATACATATAATATTATTAGGATAGTTAATTATTAATATTATTAGGATAGTTAATTATTATTATTTATTTTATTTTATTTTTATCAAACTAAACTAAGCCTAAGTGGCTGAGGAGAGTGCAAGTGTAGCGACTGCTTCCACTGTTCCTGCTGTGGCCCCTCTAAATTTGGACCGACTTGCAGAGGTAGCTGTCATTTTAGCCGCCCACACTGTTATTGCTATCGCTGGGACCTCTGACCCAGTTGCTTTGGCAACCTTTGAACAGCTGGCAAACTTGTACCCCACTCACTTTCCGAAAATGCCAACTGACCTTGGGATATCCCAAGATTTTTATACTGGAATGGATACCATTGCTGTTCTAGATCTGAACGTTGGAGACTACCAGATGGATGACCTCTTTTCGGAGCGACATGACAGCGCAGGCAGCTTTAGTCTTTCTCGCGAGGCTAGTTCACCCGGTCGCCAACGCAGTATCTATCCATTCCAATGCTGCTGGGCAATCATCTTCAGGGGAAGTGCGTCGTCCTTAGACCTTTGGTCGCTCCACCAGTCTCCCTCTAGTGATTGAAGTTGGCAAGGGTGTGAGGGAGTCCTCTCAGCTCTCAGAGAAAGTTTCTTTTCTGAGTTACTGGGTCTCCTCTGCAGCTGCTCCCACTCTCGCCCCGCATCCAGGAGCTGCTACTTTTAACGTTCCTGGATCTATGGTACAGATAGCACTGCTGGAGTCACTCGCCAACTTCATTTGCGACCTTGCTACTAAGAAGATTCTGACCACCCCTAGCAAGTTCGTGGAAAGTGCCGAGGCAAACCAGAGCGGCTTGAGAGGAATAGTTTGGACCTATCGTGGATGAGGGATAGGCTTCAGGCAGTCGACGGTTTCCTCGAGCATGCAGACAACGTAGCGATGATAAGGCCAGTTTTGAACCCATCATCTACTCGTCAACTTGTAGTACCCGCTGCTGCTTGCCTCAACAACTTTGTACGGGCCTTCCCATCTTGGTGAGAACTTGGGAATTAGTTGCCCCCGCATGATTTCGTCCATCGTCTTCCATACCAAGTCCCCTTTATTGAACTTCTTGTGTTGAACAGATTGATTGTAGGCACGAGCTATGGATTGATGATACTTTTCCATTGCCCGCGAGGCTCGATCATTTTTTTCTTCAGCTGCCTCTATGTCATTCATTCTGCTGTTTGGAACTAAGTGTGCTGACATAGCCATTCTTGCTGAGGGTACTGCCAACTCAACTGGTAACACAGCTTCGGACCCGTACACTAGGGAAAATGGGATTGCCTGAGTTGGCTTTCTCTTTGATGTTCTATACGCCTAGAGTGCTACGAGAAGCCATTCAGACAATGTGCCCCCTGCTTCATCCATTATTTTACTCAATATACGAATGATGGTTTTGTTGGTCGCCTCAGCTTGTCCATTCCCGTGGGGGTAGTATGGACTAGACTTGTGCTGCTTGATCTGGTAGGCGTTCAGTAGGGATGGCAATATCAACCCGGCCCAACGGGGACCGGACACCGGACCGCCCTGTCCCGATAAATCGGGTTTTCCCCGAAAATTATTTACTATAGGGCCGGGGCTGGTATTGAAAAATACATCCCCGATAATTTTCGGGCCGGGGACGGGAATAGGCTCGTCGGCCCCGGCCCCGCCCGAAATTTCTCCGATTCATCCCCGCCTCTGTTCCTCTTGTATTATATAAATATCAATTTCACTTTTGATCTTATCTTCTCTCTCACTGACTCTTAACTATCTCACTCTCTCACTCTTATCTTCTCTCTCTCAACTCTCTCACTCTCTTCACACTCTCGTTTTCAACTCTCTCCCTCTCTCAACTCTCTCGTTCTTCTCTCTCTCTCAACTCAACTCTCTCACCGTCACGACACGGCGACATCGCCACCACCGCCGCTGGCCCCAACCCCCCTCTCTCTCTCTTCTCCTCGCCTCAGTTTCTCTTTCTCTCTCTCCACTTCGTCTCTCTCTATTCTTGAGCAGAAGGTCCATCTCTCTCTCACCACCACCGAACCCACCACCACAACCACCGTCGATCTCGCCATAGAGCCTGGTCATTGGCATCGCTAAGATCTGTGCCAGACGATGGAGGTGTACTCAGATCTGTTATCTCTCTCTCTCCCTCTGATCTGATGTTCTTGATCTGTATTGTTCAGAATAATTTTTTTTAATCTGTGTTAGTTATATATTGATCTGTTATACATTAAACAAAATTAATCTGTTATATATTGATCTGTTAATTTTTTTTTTGATTTGTGATATATATTGATTAGTCAGTGACTTGTTGAACAAAATTCAAAATTCAAAAAAAAAAGCTCGGGGATATTTCGGGGTGGGGGAAACCCGATCCCCGTTAGGGGACGGGAACAAGAGGGTGATGGGCTCCCCTGGCAGGATCTGGGGCGGAGGCGGGATTTTTTAATCTTTGGGGATCGGGGACGGGGAGGGCAGTCCCCGGCCCCGTCCCGCCCCGTTGCCATTCCTAGCGTTCAGCAGTCTTCCCACATGACGATTTACAAAGGGAGTTCCATTGTTAGACAACATTACTTCTGGTATGCCAAACCTACAGATTATGCTTTCTCTGATGAAGTTGGCTGCTCCTGCCCCGTCTGCCTTCCTCATCGGTATGGCCTCCACCCACTTGGAACTAACTTTAGTCGCTGCAATCTGTGGCCTTTCGATTGTTGCGCTGTCAAATGCCCAAGTATGGAACAGGTAAGGGGTCTTGATGTTGTGCAGCTCAACCGCCGGTGCATGTATCAAGTTCCCAAACTTCTGGCAGGATTGGCATCTCCTTACAAAGTTTTTAGCATCTTCTTCAATTGTCGGCCAGTAGTAACCGAGGTGAATGAGAAGTCCATATAATCGTTGCCCTCCTTGATGTTCCATCTTGTGGGCTTCCCTCAGCACCTCATTTGCCTCATCCTTTGGTCAAGGAAGAAGTGGAGGGCCCGCCTCTTAACTCTGATTGCATCGGCTTTGTTCTCAGGCAGTATGCCATTTCCAAGGTAGTCGACATATGGCTGCCTCCATTCTTCACTGCTTAAGAAATGGGCTTCCTCTTCCTTAGGATGGGATTGGCATTTTGCACATTGCCTCTACAACTCAGTACTTTCCTTTTCCATCTCTGGCCAGTAATACCCATGCCTCTGTATCCGTCGGTATAGACTGATATCTCCATCTCCACGAGACTTAGCATGTATCTGCTTAAGTCTGTAAGTTACTTCTTGTCTACCGACGCACCTTGCCAGCAAGTTGTTGGCACCGCAAAAATACAACTCTCCTCTGAGGAGCAGAAATTATGCAAGTTCTGTTGGTCTGATTGTTCCCTGGCCTGTTTTCAACTGTTCTGTTGGATTATATTTGCTTTCCATCCTTCAGCATCTTGCTCTGTATGCTCTTCGGCTAACACTGCTGGTGTTGTTCTTTTCTCGATGACGATGGCTATACTATGATCTGGTATATCCACCTTTGCCCCCAGTGTAGCCAAGGCATTGAGGAAACGGTTATGTGTTCGGTGGTATGCTGGATTTCGACATCATCAAATTGAGTGAGCAACCCTTAAACCACGGTGCAATACGAGCCCAATAGAGGCTCCTTTAAGGCGAAATCACCCATTGTTTGCCTGACAACTAACTCAGAGTCGCCCAAAATTTTTAACCTGCGGAGTCCCTTCTTTTGGGAAGCGATTAGACCCAGTATCAACGCCTCATATTCAGCCTCGTTGTTTGAACATTCAAAATCAAGCTTATATGATAGATGAAACTTCTCTCCTTCTTCACTGGTTAGTGTTATGCCAGCTCCACCTTTCTCAGCTCCCGAAGATCCATCAAATTTGAAGTCCCAATAAGCCTCAACTGCAGTTGCTGAGACATGGACCGCACCTGGTAGATGCAGGTTCATGTTCACCAGAATATAACACAAGTGATGTCATATTCTACTAGAGCCAAAAGCCATCTTGCCATTCTTCCAGTCAGAGCGGGTTTGCTTAGCAAGTAGCGGACCGGATCACTCCGGGGTCACAACATGGATCGGGTGTGCCAAAAAATACTGATGTAATAGACTGGCTTCTCAATGCCATCTATGTCTTGGACAAGTAGAGCCCCAATAGACCGAGGTGTAGACGTCAGGTACAATAGCAGAGACTTGTTGGGTTGTAGGGCAATCATTGTAAGTGCTTTCTTCACCACATCAAATGCCTGCTGGTGTTCTTGCAACCATTCAAACTTATGATTCCTTTTCAGCAGTGTCCCAAAGGAAAATGTTATCTCAGCAAGGGCTAGAATTAACCTCTTAAGATATGACACTTTGCCTAGGAATTTCTTCAAAGCCTTTTGAGAGTGGTGGTGGCATCTCCATGATTGATTTAATCTTATCCCCATCTACTTCAATCCCCCGCCGGTGTACAAAAAAGCCAAGGAACTTGTCGGCGGTAACTCCGAAGGCACAATTGAGAGGGTTCATCTTTAGGCAGAATTTACAACACCGCTGAAAAACTTTTTCCAAGTCGCAGAGGTGTCAGTTTGCCTCAGTAGACTTGACCATCACATCATCCACATATACTTCCACTTCATGATGTAACATGTCATGGAACACTGCAGTTATAGCCCATTGGTAGGTTGCCCCCACGTTTTTCAAACCGAAGGGCATCACCGTATACAAAGAAATTCCCAAGGGTGTTCTAAATGTCGTTTTTTCTACATCTTCTGATGCAATTTTGATCTGGTTATAACCACTGAACCCATTTATAAAGGAGAACATCTTATGGCCCGCAGTAGAATCGACAAGTGTGTCAACATGGGGCAATGGAAACTCATCTTTCGGGCAGGCCTCATTCATTCAGGTCGGGAAAGTCTACGTAGACCCTGATCTGGCCGTTCTTCTTCTCCACAGGCATAATATTTGCTAGCCAAGTTAGGTACTGTATAGGCTCAATGAACTTGGCCCTCGGCAACTTTTCTACCTCTTCCTTAATCTTTGCCTCAAGGTCAGGGTGATACTTTTGAGCATGCTACTTTATTGGCTTAGAGTTGGGAAAAGTATCCAGGTGATGGGTGACAAGAGACGGGTGAAGACCAGGCATCTCATCGTATGTCCAAGCAAAAACGTCACTGTACCGCTTCAGTAGTGTTATCAATTATGCCTTAGCTGTTGGAGCCATTGTGTCGCTGATGAACACGGGGCTTGCTCTGCCCTGGTAAGTCGCTGAGGTTGACCTCAGCAAGTACCTCCTGCTGCGGTTTGGGTCTATCTTGCACGCATTCAGGGACGGGCTCAGGGGTCTCCACCAACTCTTCTTGGGACTCGTCATCGTCACATTTATTTGTCTCGGGGCCATCCTCCCAAGGTATGAAGCCTACACTCCAAGACCCGTCATAGGTAGTAAACTGTCTTACTGCCATCCCACACCTTAACAATCTTGGGCGGAGGACTTGTGGGCTTGCTGCTCCTTCTGCCCACTACTTTCTGGAGCAGCCCCAGCATCCCGAATGCCTTCCTATTTTGGCAATTTTACTCTTGCAGCTTTACCGGTCCTTGGAGTTTCACCCGTTGACAACTCAGTAAAAAAAACTGCATCCGAATAGTGTGCCTCCTCAACCCCAAATGCCTGTTCAGACGCATTTATATGGTTACTGTGCGCTTTCCCAACTTTGCCTTCACGCATTGGTGATAACTCGACGGGATAGCTCCATATCGGTGCATCCAAGCTCTACCAAGTATCCTGTGGCAATTTGTGTCCGCTTCAATCACATGAACCTTGGTTGCGGAACGGATCTCACCAACTGCTAAGTCCATGACCACATGGCCCTTGCTATCTTTATTCTCGCCGCTAAAACCCGTCACAGTGATGGGTTGGCGAACCATCCTAGACTCTGGGACACCAGCCTTTGCAAAGGTGTCAGTAGTGATGATGTTTATGGACGCCCCTGCCATCAAGGAAAGCACGCTTGAACTCTACATCACTGATGTATGCTGTGACAAAAAGCAGACGATTATGGGGAAATGGGTATACTCTGTCTGCCTCTGAAAAAGTAATGGCCCCATAAGCTTCCTGAATGCGCCGAGACGCATACTACTTGGCCTCAGCAACTTCATCATGGTGCACTTCAAAGATATTAATGAGGGCTTTTGTTGCTTCCAACCTAGCGGCTTGGCTAAGCCCCCAACTGGTCAAAGAAGGCGCGAAACTTAACAGAGTTTTGCAAGGCCTGGGCATTAGCATCCTCTGCGAATTTTGCCTCTGTAGGTACACTGTCTCAGGGAGCTGGCCGGTTGCAATTTCTTCTAACTCATCATAGTAAGACGCCATATGCACTTGATCACGCACAGGCCCGAGATAGCCAATCATATATGTACATTCTTTCCCTTCCCCTTGTGGTTAGGATAAGGGTCCTTTCGCACATCACGGTTACCGGCATCTTTGAACTTCAGCTCATTTGCGTCAACTTTCTTCTTGAAGATACTTTTCAAAGTCCAACAGTCCGTAGTAGGGTGTCTGGTGATTCTGTGATAGACACAATAATCCAAGCTTTCTTTGTCCTTCTTAGTTGGAGGGACATTAACTGGAGGCAAGGTAAGTTCACCATCAGCTACTCATTTTTTAACCAGAGCCTTAACATTCTCAAGGCTGCAAGGACATGGATTTCTGTCCTCATAACTCTTTCTCTTCCGAGAGGACGTCGCCTCCCCTTGCGAGCGGCTCCCTCCTACAAATGTTATCGCACCAACTCAACTACGGCGAGGGTAGCGGTGGCTGTCACGAGATCTGTGCAAGGGACCAGTGGTACTAAGGTTCCTAGCCGCCTCAATCAAGACTGAAATGGTAGGCAGATTATGATTCACCAAGAAAATTTTGTAGTCGCGTATGGCACCCCTCCACACATATGCTGACTAAATGGGCCTCATCCACTAGTTTATGATAGTCAATAGCCTTATCTTGGAACCACTTAACATAGCCCAGTATATCTTCACCCTCCCTTTTGGACATTTCGCCCAAGGGTGAGGGTTGTAACTTTCTCTTGGACTTGGAAGAACTTCGTGTGGAACTTGTTCACCATCTCCTCCCAACTCTTGATCGAGTTGGGAGCCAAGTTCACATACCAGCTGCAAGCCCTTTCAGTAAGTGGACTTGGAGAACTCCCGAAGGCGCAGAGAGTGGTCACTGCCATAAACACCAAGAGTTTCAATGAACCTCACCACCTGTTCTTTGGCATTGCCTTGTTTCCTATCAAACTTAATAAACTTGGGCACTGTATACCCAGTTGGGTATGGCATGGTCAATATCTCCTGAAAGTATGTGGCCCTCACATCTGAGTCGGGGAGAGATGAGAGTTGCTTCTTGCTACGCTCTTGCTCTAGCATAACTTGTACATCGGCTAGAGTAAAAAAGTGAGTGGGCCAGAATGGTCCAGTCTGCTCCTGGGTAGCTGAACCAACGGCCGCACCGTTTGCCTGAAGTACCACCGGAGGCACCTGGATCGGAGCCCGAACCTCAGAGAACAGGTTAGGCACTGGGTTTGGGACTGCTACCGGCAGAGGTGCTTGCGCGGGAGCTGGTCGAGAAGCCATGGCCATAACAGCCTCAGTGAGAGTTTGCAAAGCTGCCAGGATCTCCCTCTGCGTATCCTGGAGTGACTGAACTGCCTCAATCACAACACTGTGGTCACCGTCCTCCGCATGTGCTGCTCCGCCATTTGAAGAGCCTTGCTGAACTTCATCCTCTGCCATTTTTTCCAGTGAGGTGTGTAAACCACTGTGGGTATGAACCATCAACAAAGCAGCATCCCCAACGGAATCGCTAGAAATGTAGGGGGGTTCGAGGTTAGTGTAGGTGATTAGAGAGGCAAAACTATGCTAATGGTCCAAGAAAGGTGGAAGTGGCTTGAGAATAAGCCGCAGCAACTGTCTGGAAGTTGGAGAGTATGCAACTCGGTGAGGGTGAAGCAAGTAACTCAAGAAGAAATGTATGGCAGTGCCAAAATGGGCAACATCTCCCCCAAATCCCCAAAATTCCTCTTGTTAAACCTTGAGAAATGGGTCCTATTTATATAGGCTTTTCCTTGGCACCAAGAGCACACCAAGTGGCCAAATAGAGAGAGGACATGTGTCCTAGAGGATCACATGGAATATTCTGCCTTGAGCCACCAGGCTGAAGGTGCCACGTGCCTTTCTACATGTGTTGTGTACTATCTGTTTGCCTCCACAACTACCTTTTTGAGCCTCAGCAAGTGTAGTTGCGACGGGAGTGTTTGGCGCTGCAACTCCCTCTTGAGCCTCAACAAGGGCAGTTGCGACGGGAGCGTTTGCCACTGCATTTGCCTTCTCAGCTCAAACCTCAGCAAGTGCACTTGCAGCGATAAACCTTGCTGCTGCACTTGCCTTCTCAGTTCTACTTGGCCACTGCATGCATTCTCAGGACTCCATTAGTCTACTATTGACTATGTTCGTGCTCACTGCAGCAAAGCCTTCACCCTTAGCCACCTAACCACAAACTCCCCAGCTTCCCAGGGTGAAGGCCACAACCAAGCCTGCTATCAGCCGTGCTATTCCTTAATACCAAGCCCAAGGGGCTTCCTTAGTTCTGCCCGTGCGACTAAGGCATATCTATGACCTGGGTAATGGAAAGAAAGTCACTTATGCTCGGGCTACCCTGCTCTCATCTTCACGGGATCGCCGCGGTAAACTAGTACCCTGGGCTTGCCATCAGCCCAACCAGTAAGTCTTTGGGCCTGCTATCAGTGCCAAGTTAAATGAATTTTGGGGCCTGTTATCAGCCCTGGGCTGGTAATGCCTTGGGGCCTACTATCAGCGCCAGGCATTACCCTCTACTTGCAGAGGGGAAGCTTTTCCCAGAGGCTGCTATCACCTTGGCGGGATGTTCCCTCCGCAAGTTGGTTGCGGCGGCAGTAGTTGCTGCGGTAGTCATTTCCCGTGGCAAGTTCAAATGGCATAATCGACAATATTGGAGATGGCGGCGCCGACAAAGTGCCTATGCAACTTGGGCGACTCTGCAACTTGGTAGCTTCGGTTCTCCCCTTCCCTCAGCAACTCCATGTGGCGACGGAACCGAGAATACTTGGAATGGCGGCGCTAAGACAGTGCCTCCGCAACTTGGTCGTCGCAACTTTCGCCTTTGCAACTTTGTTGCTTCGGCTTTCTCTTTCCTGGATGGCGGCAGAGCCGAAGATATTAGGAATGGTGGCGCTAAGGCAAAGTACCTCGGCAACTTCCCCGCTGCATGTATTCCCTCTGCAACTTGACCGTCACATGTGTTCCCGCTGCAACTTGACTCGGTCATTTTCCTTCGTGGAGACTGTTTGGACCCTTGGCTGGTCGGACCTACTCCGGCCCACTGTTGGCCCACTTCCCTTGGACTTTAGCCCATGCTCCTTTTTCATTCCTGGTCGCCTCTTTGGGGCGACCTCAGTACTTAGGCCCATACTTAATTTGGGGTTTAATTTCTGACCCTCTACATTTGCCCCCTGCCCCAGTGGGGGACACGTTCCTGGTTTCCCGCGCGTGCATCACGCCAGCAAGTAACCCAAGGGTTGCGTCGGTTGGGTCAGAAGTTGTGTTGGCTCTTAAAAGCATTACCCTCTTGACTGATGGGTCATAATGGGCCTAGGGAAGCGTGTCAACACCCTGTTGCTACTTTCTTTATAAGTAGCGCCCTTAGGTCCACTGGTCCCCCACTTCCGCCCAAACACACTTTCTGTCTCCTTGTCTTCTTCTCTTCCTTGTCCCCACTTTCCAAAGTCTTCTTTACTTTCTTTATACTTCCTTATGGCCAACACAAGGTTTCTACCCAACAGGGCTGACCCAGCCCCTACTGAGTAGAGGAGGGCCTCATATTTCGGAGGGCTAGCTGACCCTTTCTGGAAGGCCGTTGACTCCTTTGTTCCTAATGCCCTTCCTTTGGAGGAGCCTCTGTTTCCTTTTGGTGAGGAAGCTTTGGATGATGCTAACATGGTGAACCCAGTCTCTGCGCTGCGGTTTCGCATGGGGCGTGGTGACTTTCCCCATTCATACATCTACTATCGCACTCACTCGGGCCCTCCAACAGGCTGGTCCCTCTGGGTTGATGACATCATTGCAGATGGTGGGTTCGAGTAACGATTGAGGGATGTTCGCCTCTACAATGCCGTTTCAATTTCGAGGGAGTTATCAGTGCGCAAAGTACAGACCAACACTGATATAGTTGTCTCCCGCTGGAGCCGCGACACTCACACTTTTTCTTTGGCATGGGTGGAGATAACTACAACCCTCGAAGATGTTGCCGTCCTTCTGCTCTTGAACACTCGTGGAGATCACCCCTTCGATCCAGTGTCCCTGACTCCTGCAAAACAAGTTGCTGTCACTGCCCTCCAAGGAGCCTTTCGAGAGGTGCGGAAGTATGGCTCTTGGTAAGATTGGGGAACTACTCCAAGAGAGGCCCAAGGGGGACAAAACCACTTATCTTTCTGGCTGAAGCATTTCTTCAAGAACCTGCAACCAGTTGTGAGCGACATCACAGAGGAGAGTCGCAACTCCGTAGTTGGGCCGGGCTACCACAGCGACTTGTACTTGGCCGCCTTCGTCAGTTACTTCATTTTTTTTTTTGTTCTCCCCAACAACCCTGCTGAGAGTATTAACCCTCTGGTGTTCCCTTTGGCTATCAAACTTTGCAGCGGCAGCCAGATCCCTCTGGCCCCCCTCTTCTTGGGGAACTTATACTTCCGCCTTGACCTCATCCATTCGGACATGGAGCGATCCATGGGCCCACTATGATATGTAGAGCTTTGTACACACTCAATTCCTGACTGCTTTCTTCTATGAGAGATTCCCTGCCACGGGCTCCATCCCTAAAGAACATGAGCCTTTCTTCACAGACGAAGTCCTTGATGCAGAGGGTCGTCCTGTTCTAGATGCAAAGGGTCGACCTGTCACGAGGCAAGTGCGCCACTCCCTTTCTCCCTCACATCTCTCGGTGGTCTGGTCTTGGCACTAACAAACCCTTTGCAGATTATGTAGACCGCATGGAGGAATGTGTGTTCGCCCTTTCACTCAGCTTCTTCCAGGCATTTATGTGGTTCCATTCTATTTTTCCGAGGCTCACCATGTTGATTTCTCCCTCGACAGTGTCCAGGCCAATAACCTTCTTATTGCTGCCATGATACGCCCCGGATTTCTACCCGTGTGGAACGACGAGGCCATGTCCAGCGTCATCTATCGACCGGACAGGGTCCCTGAGCAGTTCGAAATGGATCAGGGCGTCCCACATGCCCCTCCGCATCAGACTGATTACCACCAGAGCTTTCAGTGGTTTGCCCGTGATTATATCGCTCTACTTGTGGAGGGCTTAGGCATCATGGAGCCTCCCTCACATGGAAGAGAGGGCGCCTTTACTCCCAATAAAAGGCTGTTCTGGCACTGCAACCTCAATTCTTTCTTCAACTTTTGCAACAGTGCTCCCGTAGTCCCTGCGATGGAACCCATCCCGCAGCCTGACTTATCTCTTCGTCTGCCCTTTGGCCGAGGGAAACAGACCAGTATATTCTGTCGCTTCAAGCATCTCTCCCTGTCTACCGTTGAGAAGCCTCACCCGTCTGGGGCAAATTGCTCCCGTTCAAGTCGGCACGACAGTTACGGACGACCCGCTCTAGACTAAGTACAGCCCAAGAGGCAGCGGCATCAGTTGCCGAGGCACGTGCCTCACCAAGTAGGAAGAGACTCTGAAACGTACCCATACTTAGAAAATATTTTGCATTGTTTCCTTGGACTTCTTACGTTTACTTTGGTAATCACGTAACCTTTTTTCTTTTCAGGGCCCACCAGCCATGCCATCGGCCCCGGAGGTTCTTCCACTGCCATCGGACTTTCCTCAGATTCAAACGACGACAGTGACGACGACCTTCCCATTGCTACAAGGGTCACAAGGTTCAGGACCCGCAGGGCAGTACTTCCAGATGTTAAAGAAGAACCAAGTGCTGGGGCCACACCAACTACTGAGGCTGATCCAGTTGTGGAGGCTGCAGAAAATGAAGTTCCCTCTGCTGTGGAAGTTGTTGCAGGCGGCCTAGTTGCTAAGGGTGCAGAGCCTCCAAACCCCGCTGATTCTGTGGACTCCGACCGTTCCTCTGTCGGCGGAGATGATTTTTAACCCGAGACCCCAAGGGAAGATAGCGGCATGAGAGAGCCGCTGGAAGTTGCACCACCTCCCTTTGGAGCTGTATCTGGTGGTTCCTTCCAGTCCACTGAGTCTCCATTGGTTCAGTAGACCCCATTTCCGAACGCCCAAGTGGCGGAGGATAGTGCAAGTGTAGCGGCTGCTTCCACTGTTCCTGCTATGACCCCTCTAAATTTGGACCGACTTGCAGGTGTAACTGTCACATTAGCCACCCACACTGTTACTGCTGTCGCTGGGACCTCTAACGCAGTTGCTTCGGCAACCTCTCAATAGCTGGCAGACTTGTACCCCACTCACTTTCCGGAAGTGCCAACTGACCATGGGGTATCTCAAGATTTTTATACTGGGACAGATACCACTACTGTTCCAAATCTGAACGTTGGAGGCTACCAGATGGATAACCACTTTTCGGAACGACTTGACGGTGCAGGCAGCTTCAGTCTTTCTCGCGAGGCTAGTTCACCTGGTCGCCAACAATGCATCTACCCATTCCAATGCTGCTGGGCAATCATCTTCAGGGGAAGTGCGTCGTCCTCAGACCTTTGGTCGCTCCACCAATCTCCCTCCTGTGATTGAAGCGGGCGGGGGTGTGAGGGAGTCCCCTCAGCCCTCAGAGAAAGTTTCATTTCCAAGTTATTAGGTCTGCTCCGTAGCTGCTTCCACTCTCGCCGCGCATCTAGGCGCAGCACCCCAACACCTTTACTGCTTTTAACATTCCTGGATCTATGGTGCAAACCGCACTGCTGGAGTCACTCGCCAGCTTCATTCGCGACCTTGCTACTAAGAAGATTCTGACAACCCGTAGCAAGTTCGTGGAAAGTGCTGAGGCAAACCAGAGCGGCTTTAACAGGAAAGGTTTGGACCTATCGTGGATGAGGTATAGGCTTTAGGTAGTCGATGGTTTCCTCGAGCATGCAGACAACGTGGCAATGATAGGTCTAGTTTTGAACCCATCTGCTACTCTTGTCAACTTGTAGTACCCGCTGCTGCTTGCCTCAGCAACTTTGTACGGGCCTTCCCATCTTGCTGAGAACTTGGGAATTAGTTTCCCCCGCATGATTGCGTCCACTGTCTCCCATACCAAGTCCCCTTTATAGAACTTGTCTACCGACGCACCGTGCCAGCAAGTTGTTGGCACCGCGAAAATACAACTCTCCTCTGAGGAGCAGAAATTATGCAAGTTCTACTAGTCTGATTGTTCCTTGGCCTGTTTTCAACTGTTCTGTTGGATTATATCGGCTTTCCATCCCTCAGCATCTTGCTCGGTATGCTCTTCGGCTAACACTGCTAGTGTTGTTCTTTTCTCGATGACGATGGCTATACTATCATCTGGTATATCCACCTTTGCCCCCAATGTAGCCAAGACATCGGGGAAACGGTTGTGTGTTCGAGGGGTATGCTGGATTTCGACATCATCAAATTGAGTGAGCAACCCTTGAACCACGGTGCGATATGAGCCCAACAGAGGTTCCTTTAAGGCGAAATCACCCATTGTTTGCCTGACAATTAACTCGGAGTCGCCTAAAATTTTCAACTTGCGGAGTCCCTTCTTTTGGGCAGCGATTAGACCCAGTATCAACGCCTCATATTCAGCCTCGTTTGAACATTCAAAATCAAGCCTATATGATAGATGAAACTTCTCTCCTACTTCACTAGTTAGTGTTATGCTAGCTCCGCCTTTCCCAGCTCCCGAAGCACCATCAAATTTCAAGTCCCAATAAGCCTCAACTGTAGCTGCTGAGACATGGACCGCACCTGGTAGAGATACCTCGGCAAGTTCATGTTCACCAGATAGGAATTGAGCCAGTAAGTCTGCAAGTGCTTGGCACTTAATAGCCTGGGAGTAACACAAGTGATGTCATATTCTGCTAGAGCCAAAAGCCATCTTGCCATTCTTCCAGTCAGAGCGGGTTTACTTAGCAAGTAGCGGACCGGATCACTCCGGGGTCACAACATGGATCGGGTGTGCCAAAAAATAGTGGCGCAACTTCCGCGCTGTGAAGATTAAGGCTAAACAATGCCTCTCAATTGGGGTATATCGCGACTCGACACCATTGACTTTGCGACTGATGTAATAGACTGGCTTCTCATTGCCATCTATGTCTTGGACAAGTAGAGCCCCAATAGACCGAGGTGTAGACGTCAGGTACAGTAGCAGAGGCTTGTTGGGTTATAGGGCAATCATTGTAAGTGCTTTCTTCACCACATCAAATGCCTGCTGGTGTTCTTGCAACCATTCAAACTTGTGATTCCCTTTCAGCAGTGTCCCAAAGGAAAATGTTATCTCAGCAAGGGTTGGAATGAACCTCCTGAGATATGACACTTTGCCTAGGAATTTCTTCAAAGCCTTTTGAGAGAGTGGTGGTGGCATCTCCATGATTGATTTAATCTTATCCCCATCTACTTCAATCCCCCGCCGATGTACAAAAAAGCCAAGGAACTTGCTGGCGGTAACTCCGAAGGCACACTTAACAGGGTTCATCTTTAGGCACAATTTGCGGCACCGCTGAAGAACTTTTTCCAAGTCGCAGAGGTGTCGGTTTGCCTCGGTAGACTTGACCACCACATCATCCACATATACTTCCACTTCATGATGCAACATGTCATGGAACACTGCAGTCATAGCCCGTTGGTAGGCTGCCCCCACGTTTTTCAAACCGAAGGGCATCACCGTATACAAAAAATTTCCCAAGGGTATTCTAAATGCCGTTTTTTCTGCATCTTCTGATGTCATTTTGATCTGGTTATAACCACTGAACCCATCCATAAAGGAGAACATCTTATTACCCGCAATAGAATCGACAAGTGTGTCAACATGGGGCAATGGAAACTCATCTTTCGGGCAGGCCTCATTCATTCAGGTCGGGAAAGTCTACGCAGACACTGATCTGGCCATTCTTCTTCTCCACAAGCACAATATATGCTAGCCAAGTTAGGTACTGTATAGGCTCAATGAACTTGGCCCTCGGCAACTTTTCTACCTCTTCCTTAATCTTTGCCTCAAGGTCAGGGTGATACTTTCGAGCATGCTGCTTTATTGGCTTAGAGTTGGGAAAAGTATCCAGGTGATGGGTGACAAGAAACGGGTCAAGACCAGGCATCTCATCGTATGTCCAAACAAAGATGTCACTGTACCGCTTCAGTAGTGTTATCAATTCTGCCTTAGCTGTTGGAGCCAATGTGTCGCTGATGAACACGGGGCTTGCTCTGCCCTGGTAAGTCGCTGAGGTTGACCTCAGCAAAGCGGGTTTGCTTAGCAAGTAGCGGACC
>NW_021025298.1:333781-344028 GCF_004153795.1 Camellia sinensis
GCCAAGGAACTTGCCGGCGGTAACTCCGAAGGCACACTTGAGAGGGTTCATCTTTAGGCAGAATTTGCGGCATCGCTGAAAAACTTTTTCCAAGTCGCAGAGGTGTCGGTTTGCCTCGGTAGACTTGACCACCACATCATCCACATATACTTCCACTTCATGATGCAACATGTCATGGAACACTGCAGTCATAGCCCGTTGGTAGGCTGCCCCCACGTTTTTCAAACCGAAGGGCATCACCGTATACAAAAAATTTCCCAAGGGTGTTCTAAATGCCGTTTTTTCTGCATCTTCTGATGCCATTTTGATCTGGTTATAACCACTGAACCCATCCATAAAGGAGAACATCTTATGACCCGCAATAGAATCGACAAGTGTGTCAACATGGGGCAATGGAAACTCATCTTTCGGGCAGGCCTCATTTATTCAGGTCGGGAAAGTCTACGCAGACCCTGATCTGGCCATTCTTCTTCTCCACAAGCACAATATATGCTAGCCAAGTTAGGTACTGTATAGGCTCAATGAACTTGGCCCTCGGCAACTTTTCTACCTCTTCCTTAATCTTTGCCTCAAGGTCAGGGTGATACTTTCGAGCATGCTGCTTTATTGGCTTAGAGTTGGGAAAAGTATCCAGGTGATGGGTGACAAGAGACGGGTCAAGACCAGGCATCTCATCGTATGTCCAAGCAAAGACGTCACTGTACCGCTTCAGTAGTGTTATCAATTCTGCCTTAGCTGTTGGAGCCAATGTGTCGCTGATGAACACGGGGCTTGCTCTACCCTGGTAAGTCGCTGAGGTTGACCATCAGCTACCCATTCTTTAACCAGAGCCTTAACATTCTCAATCAACGCTACATGGACATGGATTTTTATCCTCATAACTCTTTCTCTTCCGAGAGGACGTCGCCTATCCTTGCGAGCGGCTCCCTCCAGCAGAGGTTACCGCAGCAACACTGCTACTACAAGGGTAGCGGTGGCTGTCACGAGATCTGTGCAAGGGACCAGTGGTACTGAGGTTCCTAGCTGCCTCAATCAAGGCTGAAATGACAAGCAGATTATGATTCACCAAGAAAATTTTGTAGTCGCGTATGGCACCCCTCCACACATATGCTGACTTAATGCTCCTCATCCACTAGTTCATGACCGTCAATAGCCTTATCTTAGAACCGCTTAACATAGTCTAGTATATCTTCGCCCTCCTTTTGGACATCTCGCCCAAGGGTGAGGGTTGTAACTTTCTCTTGGACTTGGAAGAACTTCGTGTAGAACTTGTTCACCATCTTCTCCCAACTCAATAGCCAAGTTCACATATGAGCTGCAAGCCCTTTCAGTAAGTGGACTTAGAGATCTCCCGAAGGCACAGAGAGTGGTCACTGCCTTGGACACCAAGAGTTTCAATGAACCTTACCACCTGTTCTTTGGCATTGCCTTGTTTCCCATTAAACTTAATAAACTTGGGCACTGTATACCCAGTTGGGTATGGCATGGTCAAAATCTCCTGAAAGTATGTGGCCCTCACATCTGAGTCGGGGAGAGATGGGAGTTGCTTCTTGCTACGCTCTTGCTCTAGCATAACTTGTACATCGGCTAGAGTAAAAAAGTGAGTGGGCCAGAATGGTCCAGTCTGCTCCTGGGTAGCTGAACCAACGGCCGCACCGTTTGCCTGAAGTACCACCGGAGGCACCTGGATCGGAGCCCGAACCTCAGAGAACAGGTTAGGCACTGGGTTTGGGACTGCTACCGGCAGAGGTGCTTGCGCGGGAGCTGGTCGAGAAGCCATGGCCATAACAGCCTCAGTGAGAGTTTGCAAAGCTGCCAGGATCTCCCTCTGCGTATCCTGGAGTGACTGAACTGCCTCAATCACAACACTGTGGTCACCGTCCTCCGCATGTGCTGCTCCGCCATTTGAAGAGCCTTGCTGAACTTCATCCTCTGCCATTTCTTTCCAGTGAGGTGTGTAAACCACTGCAGGAATGAACCATCAACAAAGCAGCATTCCCAGCGGAGACGCCAAAAATGTAAAAGGGTTCGAGGCTAGAGAAGGTGATTAGAGAGGCAAAACTACGCTAATGGTCCAAAGAATGGTAAGAAGTGGCTTGAGAATGAGCAGCAGCAACTGCTTGGAAGTTGGAGAGTGTGCAGCTGGGTGAGGGTGAAGCAAGTAGCTCAAGAAGAAATGTATGGCAGTGCCAAAATAGGCAGCATCTCCCCCAAATTCCTCTTGTTGAACCTTGGGAAATGGGTCCTATTTATAGGGTTTTCACACCAAGTGGCCAAATAGAGAGAGGACATGTGTCCTAGAGGATTACATGGAATATTTTGCCTTGAGCCACTAGGCAGAACGTGCAACGTGTCTTCCTACATGTGTTGTGTATTATCTGTTTGCCTTCGCAACTACTTTTTTGAGCCTCAGCAAGTGTAGTTGCGATGGGAGTGTTTGGCGTTGCAACTCCCTCTTGAGCCTCAGCAAGTGCAGTTGCGACCGGAGCGTTTGTTGCTGCACTTGCCTTCTCAGCTCGAACCTCAGCAAGTGCACTTGCAGCGGTAAACCTTGCAGCTGCACTTGCCTTCTCAGATCTACTTGGCCACTGCATGCATTCTCAGGACTCCATTAGTCTGCTATCGACTATGTTCAT
This sequence comes from Camellia sinensis, assembly GCF_004153795.1. Taxonomy (NCBI): domain Eukaryota; kingdom Viridiplantae; phylum Streptophyta; class Magnoliopsida; order Ericales; family Theaceae; genus Camellia; species Camellia sinensis. The sequence goes on from NW_021025298.1 coordinate 336,418, forward strand.
GCTCATTGCAGCGAAGCCTTCACCCTTAGCCACCTAACCACAAACTCCCCAGCTTCCCAAGGCGAAGGCCACAGCCAAGCCTGCTATCAGCCGTGTTGTTCCTTAGTACCAACCCCAAGGGGCATCCTTAGTTTGGCCCGTGCGACTAAGGCAGGTCTATGACCTGGGTAATGGAAAGAAAGTCACTTATGCTCGGGCTACCCTGCTCCCATCGTCGCGGGATCGCCGCGGTAAACTGGTACCCTGGGCTTGCCATCAACTCCAACCAGTAAGTCTTGGGGCCTGCTATCAGTGCCAAGTTAAATGAATTTTGGGACCTGCTATCAGCCCTGGGCTAGTAATGCCTTGAGGCCTACTATCAGCGCCAGGCATTACCCTCTACTTGCAGAGGGGAAGCTTTTCCCAGAGGCTGCTATCACCTTGGCGGGATGTTCCCTCCGCAAGTTGGTTGCGGCGGCAGTAGTTGCTGCGGCAGTCATTTCCCGTGGCAAGTTCAAATGGCATAACCGACAATATTGGAGATGGCGGCGCCGACAAAGTGCCTATGCAACTTGGGCGCCTCTGCAACTTGGTAGCTTCGGTTCTCCCCTTCCCTCAGCAACTCCAGGTGGCGACGGAACCGAGAATACTTGGAATGGCGGCGCTAAGACAAAGTGCCTCCGCAACTTCGTCGCCGCAACTGTCGCCTCGGCAATTCCCTCATCAACTTTGGATGGCGGCAGAGCCGAAGATATTAGGAATGGTGGCGCTAAGGCAAAGTACCTCGGCAACTTCCCCGCTGCATGTATTCCCTCTGCAACTTGACCGTCGCATGCGTTCCCGCTGCAACTTGACTCGGTCATTTTCCTTCGTGGAGACTGTTTGGACCCTTGGCTGGTCGGACCTACTCCGGCCCACTGTTGGCCTACTTCCTTTGGACTTTAGCCCATGCTCTTTTTTCATTCCTGGTCGCCTCTTTGGGGCGACCTCAGTACTTAGGCCCATACTTAATTGGGGTTTTAATTTCTGACCCTCTACATTTGCTCCCTGGCCCAGTGGGGGACACGTTCCTGGTTTCCCGTGCGTGCATGATGCCAGCAAGTAAACCAAGGGTTGCGTCGGTCAGGTCAGAAGTTGTGTTGACTCTGAAAAGGATTACCCTCTTGACTGACGGGTCATAATGGGCCTAAGGAAGCGTGTCGACACCCTTTTCCTACTTTCTTTATAAATAGCGCCCATGGGTCCACTGGTCTCCCACTTCCCCCCAAACATACTTTCTGTCTCCTTGTCTTCTTCTCTTCCTTGTCCCCACTTTCCAGAGTCTTCTTAACTTTTCTTTATACTTCCTTATGGCCAGCATAAGGTTTCTACATGACAGGGCTGACCCACCCCCTACTCAGTGGAGGAGGGCCTCATATTTCGGAGGGCTAACTTACCCTTTCTGGAAGGCCGTTGACTCCTTCGTTCCTGATGCCCTTCCTTTGGAGGAGCCTCTGCTTCCTTTTAGTGAGGATGCTTTGGATGATGCTGACATGGTGAACCCAGTCTCTGTGCAGCGGTTTTGCGTGGAGCGTGGTGACTTTCACCATTCATACATCTACTATCGCACTCACTCGGGCCCATCAACAGGCTGGTCCCTCTGGGTTGATGACATCATTGCAGATGATGGGTTCGAGCAGCAATTGCGGGATGTTCGTCTCTACAATGTTGTTTCGATTTCAAGGGTGTTATCAGTGCGCAAAGTACAGACCAACACTGATATGGTTGTCTCCCGCTAGAACCGCAGCACTTACACTTTTTCTTTGGCATGGGGGCAGATAACTCCAACCCTCGAAGATGTTGCCGTCCTTCTACTCTTGAGCACTCGTGGAGATCACCCCTTCGATCTAGCGTCCTTGACTACTGCAGAACAAGTTTCTGTCACTTCCGTCCAAGGAGCCTTTCGAGAGGCGCGGAAGTATGGCTCTTGGTCTGATCTTAGGACTGGGGAACTACTCCAGGAGAGGGCCAAGAGGGACAAAACCACTTATCTTTCTGGCTGAAGCATTTTTTCAAGGACCTGCAACCAGTTGTGGGGTACATCATAGAGGAGAGTCGCAACTCTGTAGTTGGGCCGGGCTACCGCAGCAACTTGTACTTGGCCGCCTTCGTCAGTTACTTCATTTTTATTTTTATTTTTGTTCTCCCCAGCAACCCTGCTGAGTGTATTAACCCTCTGGTGTTCCCTTTGGCTGTCAAACTTCACAGCGGCAGCCAGATCCCTCTGGCCCCCCTCTTCTTGGGGAACTTATACTTCCGCCTTGATCTCATCCATTCGAACATTGAGCGATCCATGGGCCCGCTATGATGTGTAGAGCTTTGTACACACTCAGTTCCTGTCCGCTTTCTTCTATGAGAGATTCCCTGCCACGGGCCCTGGAACATGAGCCTTTCTCCACAGACGAAGTCCTTGATGCAAAGGGTCATCCTGTTCTAGATGCAAAGGGTCGACCTGTCACGAGGCAAGTGCGCCACTCCCTTCTTTCCTCGCATCTCTCGGTGGTCTGGTCTTGGCACTAACAGACCCCTTGCAGATTATGTAGACTGCATGGAGGAATGTGTGTTCCGCCCTTTCACTTAGCTTCTTCCAGGCATTTATGTGGTTCCATTCTATTTTTCCGAGGCTCGCCACGTTGATTTCTCCCTCGACAGTGGCCAGGCCAACAACCTTCTTATTGCTGTCATGATACGCCCCGGATTTCTACCCGTGTGGAACGACGAGGCCATGTCCAGCATCATCTATCGACTGGACAGGGTCCCTCAGCAGTTCGGCATGTATCAGGGCGTCCCCCATGCCCCTCCGCTTCAGACTGATTACCACCAAAGCTTTCAGTGGTTTGCCCGTGATTATACCGCTCTACTTATGGAGGGCTTAGGCTTCATGGAACTTCCCTCACTTGGAAAAAAGGGCGGCTTTATTCCCAGTAAAAGGCTGTTCTGGCACCGCAACCTCAATTCTTTCTTCAACTTTTGCAACAGTGCTCCCGTAGTCCCTGCGATGGAACCCATCCCGCAGCCTGACTTATCTCTTCGTCTGCCCTCTGGCCTAGGGAAACAGACAATATATTCTGTCGCTTCAAGCTTCTATCCCTGACTACCATTAAGAAGCCTCACCCGTCTGGAGCAAATTGCTCCCCCTCAAGTCGGCACGACAGTTACGGATGACCCACTCCAGACTAAGGGCAGCCCAAGAGGCAACGACATCAGTTGTCGAGGCACGTGCCTCACCAAGTAAGAAGACACTCCGAAACGTACCCATACTTAGAAAATATTTTGCATTGCTTCCTTGGACTTCTTACGTTTACTTTGGTAATCACACAACCTTTTTTCTTTTCACTGCCCACCGGCCATGCCATCGGCCCCGAAGATTCTTCTGCTGCCATCGAACTTTCCTCAGATTCAGACGACGACAACGACGACGACCTTCCCACTGCTATAAGGGTCACAAGGTTCACGACCCGCAGGGCAGTACTTCCAGATGTTGAAGAAGAACCAAGTGCTGGGGCCGCACCAACTACTAAGGCTGAGCCAGTTGTGGAGGCTGTAGAAAATGAAGTTCCCCCTGTTGTGGAAGTTGTTGCGGGCGGCCTAGTTACTGAGGGTGCAGAGCCTCCAAACCCCGCTAATTCTGTGCACTTCGACCGTTCCTCTGTCGGCGGAGATTATTTTTTCCCCGACAACCCAAGGGAAGATACCGGCATGAGAGAGCCGCTGGAAGTTGCACCACCTCCCTTTAGAGCTGAATCTGGTGGTTCCTCCCAGTCCACTGAGTCTCCATTGGTTCAGCAAACCCCACTACCGAACGCCCAAGTGGCGAAGGAGAGTGCAAGTGTAGCGGCTGCTTCCACTATTCCTGCGGTGACCCCTCTAAATTTGGACAGACTTGCAAAGGTAACTGTCACTTTAGCCACCCACATTGTTACTGCTGTCACTAGTTGCTTCGGCAACCTCTCAACAGCTGGCAGATTTGTACCCCACCCACTTTCCGAAAGTGCCAACTGACCTTGGGGTATATCCCAAGATTTTTGTACTGAGATGGATACCACTACTGTTCTAGATCTGAACTTTGGAGACTACCAGATGGATAACCTCTTTTCGGAGCGACATGACGGTGCAGGCGGCTTCAGTCTTTCTCGCGAGGCTAGTTCACCTCGTCGCCAACGCAGCATCTACCCATTCCAATGCTGCTGGGCAATCATTTTCAGGGAAGTGCATCGTCCTCAGACCTTTGGTCGCTCCACCAGTCTCTCTCCAGTGATTGAAGCTGGCGGGGGTGTGAGGGAGTCCCCTCAGCCCTCAGAGAAAGTTTCTTTTCTAAGTTACTGGGTCTCCTCTGTAGCTGCTTCCACTCTCACCGCGCATCCAGGCACTGCACCCCGGCACCTTTACTGCTTTTAACGTTCCTGGATCTATGGTACAGATAGCACTGCTGGAGTCACTCGCCAACTTCATTTGCGATCCTGCTACTAAGAAGATTCTGACCACCCCTAGCAAGTTCGTGGAAAGTGCCGATGCAAACCAGAGCGACTTTGAGAGGAACGGTTTGGACCTATCGTGGATGAGGGACAGGCTTCAGGCAGTCGATGGTTTCCTCGAGCATGCAGATAACGTGGCGATGATAGGGCCAGTTTTGAACCCATTATCTACTCTTGTCAAGTTCTAGTACCCGCTGCTGCTTGCCTCAACAACTTTGTAGGGGCCTTCCCATCTTGGTGAGAACTTAGGAATAGGTTGCCCACGCATGATTGCGTCCACTGTCTTCCATACCAAGTTCAATTTATTGAACTTCTTGTGCTGAACAGATTGATTGTAGGCACGAGCTACGGATTGATGATACTTTTCTATTGCCCGCGAGGCCCGATCTCTTCTTTCTTCAGCTGCCTCTATGTCATTCTTTCTGCTATCTGGAACAAAGTGTGCTGACATAGCCATTCTTGCTGAGGGTACTGCCAACACAACTGGTAACACAACTTCGGACCCGTACACTAGGGTAAATGGGGTTTTCTGAGTTGGCTTTCTCTTTGACGTTCTATACGCCCAGAGTGCTATGGGGAGTCGTTTAGACCAAGTGCCCCCTGCTTCATCCATTATTTTACTCAATATTCGGATGATGGTTTTGTTGGTCGCCTCAGCTTGTCCACTCCCTTGGGGGTAGTATGGACTTGACTTGTGCTGCTTGATCTGGTAGGCGTTCAGCAGTCTTCCCACATGACGATTTACAAAGGGAGTTCCATTGTCGGACAGCATTACTTTTGGTATGCCAAACCTACACATTATTCTTTCTCTGATGAAGTTAGCCACTCCTGCCCCGTCTGCCTTCCTCATCGGTATAGCCTCCACCCCCACTTGGTACTAACTTTAGTCGCTGCAATCTGTGGCCTTTCAATTGTTGCACTGTCAAATGCCCAACTATGGAACAGGCAAGGGGTCTTGATGTTGTGCAGCTCAACCGCTGGTGCATGTATCAAGTTCCCAAACTTCTGGCAGGATTGGCATCTCCTTACAAAGTTTTAGCATTTTCTTCCATTGTCGGCCAGTAGTAGCCGAGGTGAATGAGATGTCCATATAATCGCTGCCCTCCTTGATGTTCTGTCTTGTGGGCTTCCCTCGGCACCTCATTTGCCTCATCCTTTGGTTAAGGAAGAAGCGCAGGGCCCGCCTCTTAACTCTGATTGCATCGGCTTTGTTCTCAGGCAGTGCACCATTTCCAAGGTAGTCGACATATGGCTGCCTCCATTCTTCACTGCTTAAGAAATGGGTTTCCTCTTCCTTAGGATGGGATTGGCATTTTGCACATTGTCTCTACAACTCAATACTTTCTTTTTCCATCTCTGGCCAGTAATACCCATGCCTCTGTATCCGTCGGTATAGACTGATATCTCTATCTCCACGAGACTTAGCATGGATTTGCTTAAGTTTGTAAGTTACTTCTTGTCTACCTACGCACCTTGCCAGCAAGTTGTTGGCACCGCAAAAATACAACTCTCCTCTGGGGAGCAGAAATTATGCAAGTTCTGCTAGTCTGATTGTTCCCTGGCCTGTTTTCAACTGTTTTGTTGGATTATATCGACTTTCCATCCCTCAGCATCTTGCTCTGTATGTTCTTCGGCTAACACTGCTGGTGTTGTTCTTTTCTCGATGACGATGGCTATACTATCATCTGGTATATCTACCTTTGCCCCCAGTGTAGCCAAGGCATCGGGGAAACGGTTGTGTGTTCGAGGGGTATGTTGGATTTGGACATCATCAAATTGAGTGAGCAACCCTTGAACCACGGTGCGATACGTGCCCAACAGAGGCTCCTTTAAGGCGAAATCACCCATTGTTTGCCTGACAACTAACTCGGAGTCGCCCAAAATTTTCAACTTGCGGAGTCCCTTCTTTTGGGCAGTGATTAGATCCAGTATCAACGCCTCATATTCAGCCTCGTTGTTTGAACATTCAAAATCAAGCTTATATGATAGATGAAACTTCTCTCCTTCTTCACTGGTTAGTGTTATGCCAGCTCCGCCTTTCCCAGCTCCCGAAGCTCCATCAAATTTTAAGTCCCAATAAGCCTCAACTGCAGCTGCTGAGACATCGATCTCACCTCTGGTAGAGATACCTCTGCAGGTTCATGTCCACCAAATGGGAATTGGGCCAGTAAGTCTGCAAATGTATTGTATTAGTATTTTTTTAGGAGTTCGATTATTTAAAGCTCCTTTTTAAATTTTGAAGGGACATTTGTCTATATCATCTTTGATGGTGATGATTTTGGCTTAGATAGCTTTGACAAGACGTTTGATTCAGTTTACAATTCAATTTAATAATGAAAACTGCACTGCTCAAAGTTGCAGCTCATCCTATTTGAAATCCATTTCAGTGGCTCTGCAGCATCATCGCTTCCCTTTTCTCTCTTGCTCTCTTTTCAAACCTCACCTCTTTCAGCATCTTTTGTTTCAATAATTTTTCAATAATTTTTACTCTAATTTGTGGATATCTTTTGTTTCAATAATCTTTAATTTCTAGCAGGTTTGTTACATAATAATGTTGACAGCATGTTGTCCAATTTAATTGCTTTATTGATGTTTACAGTTTGTGATTGAAATATTGTGTCTGAAGCATTGTGGACTTCTTTAAGACCTTTCATATCGAAACATTGTGGTAAGAATTTGATTTTTGTTCTTACTTAAACATTGTGTCTATATATATTTTATGTTTGTTTTATTAGTTATTTATTTCAGTTTTCTTTATATATTTTGTTCCTCTTTCTATGTGAATTTAAAATTAGAGTGATATTACCATGTGTGATATTAAAAAAGGATTGTTTGCAGTGCCTTCAGGCATGAGTTATTCCTAATTATACCACATAATTTGACACAAATAAATAAAAATAAAAACTCAAATACATACAGCTTTACAAGTCACCACTACAATAAAAACACATTTTAGTGACACCATACTAGTGGCATGTTCTTAAAAAATGTCACAAAAAGAATATTTGGTGGTATTTTTTAGAAAAATGTCATAGAGCCACAAACATACAAGGCTCTAGTGGCATTTCAATTAAAAAAAGTGTCACTTCACTACAACAAAAATGTCACCACAACAAAT